>JAODLI010003610.1:0-78926 GCA_027575585.1 Percopsis omiscomaycus | reverse complement strand
GCAAAAACTGGTGGTTAACCAGTTCAACTGTTGACAAATGTACTAATTGTAAGTCACTTTGGATAAAAGCGTCTGCTTAATGCTGTAAATGTAAAAAAAAAATATATATATTGTATAAGCATTATTTGTGTTAGTAAACAAAGGAATATGATGAGTAGCCTACAAGGTGACAACTGAAGTAAATTTTACAGATATGTTTTTACAGATAACTTTATATTTTATTTATTAGCTAGATGGCAACATCTGGTGTGTGGCATGTGTATACTATAGACCATTGGTTCTCTTAATGTATCGTGACATGGGTCACGATACATTGTATCACATATATCGTGATAACGGATCGTATCGTGAGGTCCTTGCCAATACCCAGCCCTAGTCTACAGTCAGTCTAATCAACCAAATAAACTCAGAGTATACCTCTGTTGTGTTTCTCTGGCTACAGGCTAGACTGGAAGAAAGTGTAGCCCTCATCAGTAGCTCTCCCGGGTCACTGTAAAAAATGTCTATGCCAACACCCGTCTTGTCAGATCTCTCCCATGTGATTCCTTTCATCCCAGGCAGCTATTACTTTGGTGACAGTGCCACCCCAGGCAGTACCACAGTTGTGGGAGACAAGAACCTTCTTAGTTTGACCCAAGTGTGTCCTAATTAGTCTCTATGTATCATCCATCACAGTGTCACAGTGACTCATATTTGAGAGCTCATATAACTTATATAAACAGGACTTCTCACGAATGAAAGGGTTTGTCAGCAAGCTGAGCATTTTCCAATAGGAAGAATTACCAATAGGAAGAGCACAGATCTGTTAAGCCGAACCTTGTTGATGTCGATGGCTTTAGTAACTGTATTATTTCTATTGGTCAGAGGAACGTTTGTCATCCTCTTAAACTCTTTTCACCTGAACAACCTGACAAGTATGTGGTAACTTTCTCAGACTTATTTCCTAGGTTACCCCATTTGTTCCCTTTCTGCTCAGTGAATGGGCCATGATGAGTCCTACCACAATTAACCCCTCTATTGTCATTGTTAGGTGTTAACGGCCTCATAGAATTATACAGATACTGCAATTTTAGAACCATTTTTTTGGGCTTACCAAGTACCTTTACCATGTCCCAAATGGCTTGGTGCTGGTACTTGGCTGCGGTATTGCTGGTATTGGATGACTCTCTCTCTCTCTCTTTGATTTAATAAATTGACTTTGCACAGGGGCATGCCTTAGTGGAAGGCCAATTTGTCATGTCAAAACCAATTCATTTATATCTTACGTCTTTCCTCTCAGTCAATGCTCACCTCTCTTATATTAATCAATCAGGCTGTGCATGCAAGAAAGAACTGTGCGTTTGAATATTGAGTCACATGGCTTGTTTATTTTGTAAACAGTAAGCATTCTATTATACAGGATACTTTGGCCTTCAGTATATTTTTAATTTCTAGGTACATTCTTTGCAACCCTGTACCTCTTCTTTGTTGTAAATCAAACATATGTTGCCTCCTATGTATGGCATGTATTTGTACTTTTGCATTATGGAATGTAGCAATACCAGCTTCTCCCTTAATACATAGTGTGGACCTTTCACTGTGCGTCAGTATGGTTGTGTATTCCACAGTTCAGCAGTCTCCATCACATACTAATCGCTCTAATAGATGTTGTTAATGGGATGAAATGCAGATTGAAAATTCCCCTAAAACCCTGGGCTTGTTGCCCTCCAGGAAAGGAGGATAGTTTGCTGAGGCAAGATAATTCTTGGTTTAAGTAGTTACATTGGAGGGCCTGTATTATTAAAAAGGCATGCTTCTAATGTTACTTAGCGTACGTACCGTAAGTCCCAGTCCCAATCAGCGTGGCCATATAAGATAACGACATACTTGTTTTGTGTCAACATTAAAATACCATTTGTTTCAAATATTCTGCATATAAATTGATGTATTTTTTTGTATTGGATGTATTTTTTGTATTGTATTTGTATTATTTTACGGATATAGGCTTTTTAAATTGTATCTGTAAATTAGATATTTGACTTTGTTATAAAGGCTGGTTCCAACCCTAAGGAATGTAAACAATTATTACAATTCCTGTCAAATACACATATAACATATGTTATATGTATATGTAACATTATTGTTAAATAATGTGTTTAAAGCAACAGTGCACAGTTAAGATACACACATGATAATTTGATAGTGTTTTACTGTAAGGTTGTAATAATATTAGTTAGTGTAACCTACCGGGGTCTAGCCAGTGCTAGATGCTTGCTCCTAAGTGAAGCCAGATTCTAACATCACAAAATGGTCAGCAGAGCAGTGTCTCTGTGTGTGTTTGCATGTGCGTATGTGTGTGGGCTGTTTGCATACTACCCAAATGTGTTTCGAATTATGTCTTGGCAGGTGTTTTGTTGAACCATCAAATTTTACATTAAATATCAAACTTTGTGTTGGGCCATTTTCAAAAGTACCAAAAAAAATAGGTTCACATTTTCCCCCTTGTATTTCAGACCATAAAAAGTCATATTGCCCTAGGCCAACTGCCATATATTCTGAGTTCAGCAACACTTATTCGATGGTTCGTTTTATATATGCGTCATTCCTTTTTAAACCCCCATTCATCACTAAGCCAGGAACTGCACCCATTGTTTTCCAAAAGCATGGAAACATGACATTGATTGCTTATGTATGCCAGCACGCCAGTAGTGTGCATGCCTGTGCATTTGTTACTGCTAAACAAGAACTCGTCCAAAGCAAAGGGGTGATGTTTTTGCCCTTTTCCACATGCCCACAAGGTATGTCTGGCCTGGCATGCTGCCCTAGGTAATTGTAAACATATGTCTTTAGTGGAGTGTTGCCCATTTAGCAGGCCTTGTCTGTAGCTGTGAGATAATCCAGCAGAGCTTGATTGTATATGTTGAAGTATTACACACACAAAACACAAGTAACATACTCACCTCTGGTCCTGGCAGCTTTTTCTTTTCTGTGTGACACTGTGCTTTTATTTGTACATAGAACAAATTAGTTGTTCTTGGAATAGAGTATAATGCACTAAATTGAATGGAGCCAAATCCATTACAGGTACACTTCTTGAAAAGTGCCCCCAGAACCACAAATCTGATAACCCCATATTAGAGCAGCAAGTGCAGATATAGGCTACATTGGCTGCATTATCTTTTAATACTTATATTTTAATGTACTATCTATCAAGTATTAAAGTTATAGAGTTCTAGTAATATAGTTTTGTTTTTGTGTGCATACTTATAAATAGTTGTATGCTAACCTTGGCTCTGTTACCTTCTTACTCTACAGGATCTAGGGAAGCATTAAAGGTGTGTGTTGCCTTGTCTCTCATCTGCCTAAAACATGAGCTGGAGCTTCCTGACTCGCCTGCTGGAAGAAATACACAACCACTCCACATTCGTGGGCAAGATCTGGCTCACCGTTCTAATTGTGTTCCGCATTGTACTGACTGCTGTAGGTGGTGAGTCCATCTACTATGATGAGCAGAGCAAATTCGTCTGCAACTCTGGCCAGCCGGGCTGTGAGAACGTGTGCTATGATGCCTTCGCACCGCTCTCACACGTCCGTTTCTGGGTCTTCCAGATCATTGTGGTGGCTACACCTTCGCTCATGTATCTGGGCTACGCTGTCAACAAAATTGCCCGTGCTGAGGACCAGGCAGACAGTGGGGGAACGGATGGCTTGTCCCCGCGTAAACTGAAGAAGCCCTACCTTGGTGCCAGGAAGCAGCATAGGGCAATTGAAGAGGCTGAAGATGACCAAGAGGAGGACCCAATGATCTATGAGGTTGCTGAGGCGGAGAGCAATGCCGATGCGGGTGCCGGGAAAGGCAGTGGGCGTGGAAAAAACAAGGTGCGCCATGACGGGCGGCAACGCATCAAAGAGGACGGGCTAATGCGCATTTATGTGCTTCAACTCTTGGCTCGATCCTTGTTGGAGGTGGCCTTCCTATGTGGACAGTATGCTCTTTACGGCCTGGCCGTGCCCACTACTTACGTATGTTCGGGCCTGCCCTGTCCACACAGCGTGGACTGCTTTGTGTCACGGCCCACGGAGAAGACCATCTTTCTGCTCATCATGTATGCCGTTTCTTTGTTCTGCCTAGTACTCAATGTATGGGAGATGCTCCACCTGGGCATGGGCACCATCTGTGATATCCTGCGCTCTCGCCGTGGATCCTTCTCCGAGGATGAGCTGTATGGGCTTACAAGAGAGCAGGGCAATGAGGGAGTTGGAAGAGAGGCTTATGGCAGCTATCCTTTCTCCTGGAATGCACCTTCATCTCCACCAGGGTACAACTTCACTGTGAAGCCTCTTCTTTTGTCTGCGGAGCAACACAAAGAGCCACTATCCTTCACTGACTTAAGCAATGCCAAAATGGCGTCACGGCAAAACCACGTCAATATTGCTCAAGAGGAGAGCCAGCAGTATGCCTGTAACAATGACAACCTGCCCAGGGATGGAGTGGGTGAGACTGTACAGAGGGAAATACATCAAATGCAGAACAGGCTTGAGGCTGTCATTCAATCCTACAACCAGCAGCAGAAGTCCAGCAATACCTACAGCAAGCACCACAGGGACCGCAAGCACCGGTTAACCTCCAAACAGTCTTCCAGCAAGGCAGACAAAGACAGAGTTAGCAGTAGCAACAGTAGCAGCAGCAAATTTAGAGAGAAGGGTTCAGAGTGGATCTAAGTCCCTAAATAGATACAGAACTCTTTTGTTTAGCTTTAGGTTTGTTTATTACTATATGATACTGCTTACAGTCCAATACATGGATCTACATG
Organism: Percopsis omiscomaycus; assembly: GCA_027575585.1. Taxonomy (NCBI): domain Eukaryota; kingdom Metazoa; phylum Chordata; class Actinopteri; order Percopsiformes; family Percopsidae; genus Percopsis; species Percopsis omiscomaycus. The sequence goes on along the minus strand of JAODLI010003610.1, from coordinate 74,133 downwards.
GACTCAAAGTATTATACAATAACATAACAGTACTCTTGAGAAATTAAGTCTTCTTTAGAACAGGGATGTGTTTGTTTGTTTGTTTTTCTTAGTGTTATTTTATATTTGATTTATTTAGTTATTTATTTTTTACAACAATGCCTCCTCAGACAAGCTTGCTGTAGATCCGGAATAGGTCACGCATTTTTCATTGTTTTACCTGAGTTCTCGAGCGTCAAAATAAGTCCAAAATTGTTTTTGTCAGGTGGCAGGATCAACATTGTACCATTACAATATTGTCAGATAAGTAGACAATAGTAGGAGGTAATTTGGTCTGCTTTGGTGGTAAGAAAACCATTGTCAAATGAATGACCTATGGCTTTATTGTCACTTTAAAATGTTGTAGGAAGTTGATGCTGTCTTGTCTTGATGCTGGCTTCCATGTGGATATGGGAGGCTAATGCTAGAATCTAGGGTGCCTAACAAAATTAAAGAACTGCAACTCAAATACAAATTGTACTTTATCAACTTTTTCTAAAATTATCTGGATATATTTTATTTCTAGCTCATGGGCCCCACCTAGGGGTTAAAGCTTGGAACGATATTTTACAACCCTCTGATATTCCTTGCTGAATTTGTATCCACGTGTTTTGGTTATACACAATCAGGAAAGCTGTATTGTCCTGTCCACATTTGTTTTCCTGAATCATAAGAGGTTCATGCATATAAGCACAATGTTAACATGAACACCCACATAGATTTTTCTATTATTTCAAATGCTTTATGTAAATTTTTCCTGTGTGCAAAATATTTCTTTATTGTTTATATTGTGTAATTCGACAAATTTTTTTTTACATTTTCATCAGTTGTATATGAGCCACATATTAATGAGAAACTTTAGTCTACATTTTTACCAGTTAAAATGTCCAGTACTATTGTCCCATTTTACTGTTATTGAGCCATTTTGTATGTTTGCCAAACTTGCCAAACTAGTGTTAAGTGTTTTGTTCCTTGCCTATAATGACCGATATGAGTTCCATCAAGCAATAATAATAACTTATTTTCAAATGGAACTGTCATTAAGGCTAGCCGTTTGCACTGCCAGTGTTTCCCTTCTATGGAGAATGTTTATATAAATAAACAGAGCGCATGCCTTGACTTATTTTGCAATATATATTGCTGAATATGATACATTCATTTGAATCTCATACTGACACATAATTACTGTCACGACCTGCAAACATTGTTTCTATTGGCTATTATTAATTGAATAATGGAAATATTTACGAACAATACAATCCTCCACATCCTATACAAAACAATAACTCACGAATGTCGAAGCAGAGTAACAGTTAGCATGTTAATGCTTTGAGTTTGAAATGTAGACTATGCTTACGTAACTAAACCGGAGATGACGTGGTTGATCGGCGTACATCTGCGTGTGTTTTTAAAAAAACGGCGGGCGGCTCTGAATAAAAGCTTATTTACGTTCATTCCCACATAAAAGGTAAGGTCATAACACATTTTTTTTAAACAACATTTTAAGGATATCAAATCTAACTGACAGACAATTGGCTACTTTTTGTAGCTCAGTTGGGCTACAAAAAGCTGGTTTGAGGCTAGCTTAGCGAGCTAATGTCGAGTTGAGTTTTCTTTCAGTGTTTCTTTGAGAGGAAGTTGTTAATATATTAAAGTGTAGTTTTCTGTGTTATGAGTGTAGGAAGTTTTTCAAATGCTTTGAACCTCCTTTCCATACATGATAAACAGCATGATGTTAGTCATCAAACTGAATAATTATGTCACATTTGGTTAAACCAATGCCTAATGCCTCACTTAACAACAAAATAGAAAAATCTTGATTTTGCATACGAGTATGCCTAATGCAAACGGCATTCCACTGTGGCAAATGTACATTACTGTAATTGTTTAGAAGAGATACTTTTGTCTCCAATTTATGTAAGGACATTGTATTCCGCGTTTTAGAAATGCATTAGATGGTCATTCATACATTTGTTGGTGATGTTAATTTATTACATGCAAATATATTTCACGTGTTTTTTTATATTGTGTATGTTTATGGTGTCAACTGTTTATTTTTTTTAGTGACAGTATTTCCACTAAGAATATGTCTACTTATAATTGCACAAACATAGTGCAATAGTGCATAGGACAAATCAGTGTACATGTTTATCAGTCTTATTTTGTGAAAGGACAAGAGGCTGCAGTTGTCTTCCTCATAGCCTGCTGTTTCTACTTAACTTTACAGCTCTTGACCTGGACGTAGGTCATGCAACAGCAGCAGCAGAGAGCTGAGGGAGGAGGCATTCTGGGAACGCTGCCTTCTGGGGAAAGGAAGCTGCAGGGGAAGACCTTCTACCTGGATAATGTAAAGAAGCGCTCAATGGACCTGCTGGTGGAGGCCATATCCCTGCTAGGAGGGGTGAGCTTGAGGCACTTTATGTATGAGGAAATAAAGTGGCTATTGCTTACATGCAGGAGTTGTTAGCAGGGTTTGATCTGCTGATAACAGATTAGTGGCAGAAGCAGTGTTATTTTGTTTCCTTCAATCCCAATCATTGACCTACTAGCAATAAACACACAGTATTATTTTAGGCAAAATTGGCATTTGTGCCTCTCTTAAAGTTTGGGTTGTATTTGCTGTATAAATGTAAGAAAACACTTGACAAATAAAGAAATGGACAAAATGGCATCTGACTAGCGAATTGTGTCTTCTTCTTATACAGAGGATTGAGAGTTTCCTGCACAAGGATGTGAACTTTGTTGTTACTGGGAGCCCAGAAGGCCTGGAGGAGCAGCGGTGTGTCCACGACACCAAAGCTGTGTCAGATGGAACAAACGGAGAGCCCCATCGACCGGCTAGGCAGAGGGAGAACGCCCCCTGCGGCAGTGACAGACGGCGACCGGGCACTCCAAGACCAGTGGTAATGCACTTTCGTTCTCTGCAATATCTTCCTCACGGTTGAAAACGAATAAGGGGATAAGGAGTCCTTAGACGGTGCAGTCAGTAACAGTAGCCACTGTTTTATTCACAAAGGTTTAATGGATTCTGTATGCAAGTACAGACAAAATAACGTCTTTGATGCTGGTTTCAACCAGAAGGGGACACTTATTGTTGAGTGTACTTTTATTTAATTTAAAAAAAAAATGTTTTAAAATCAATGGTATTCAGTCAACTCATTTTATCAGTGTGTGTGATTAAACCTTTAAAGTTAGGACCAATCACTAATGGCCACTGTCTCCTTCAGGGCTGTAGCAGCCGTGGGAAGGCCTTACTTGAAAAGGCTATTCGCAACAATGTAAGTATTCACTAATTGGTTTATCAATTAGCAAGTCAATGATAATGAGTTGAGTTTGTTGATATTATTGACTCACTTCTTGGACGTTTACTGACCTGTGGGTCTGTCTTGCAGCGTTTTCAGGGGAGCAGTGTTTTGGCCAGTGCCCGCTCATGGGGAGTGAAGAGCTTGTTTGTGGATGGTATCCTTTAAATATACCATGTAGGAGTTCTTGCATATTGTGTAAAAGACTGGATCCTGATTGCATTGAACCACTACTTGCAGCAGATGGCACCATTGGAATGCTTACATACTAGTTGCTGCAGTCACTGAGGCGTTGAATGGCCATTTCTGTAACGGCACAGAAATTGTAAAGCTTCTGAACCACAGGACAATTAACACCGGTGGTGTCTGGTATTTGTTCCTTAATGTGGTTTAAGATGTTCTTTTATACCTGCAGCAGTTGACAAGAGAGAGCTTCAGTGCCAAACACAAGAAGTCAGAGGTAATGTGATTTGTGTATGGATTTGATGTTAAATAAATTTTGATTGGAAAGATGACACACTGCTTTAATTGATGGAAAACTGAGCTTTTGTAAAAGCCTAATGACCTAAATCCACATTTATAGTATTTGAGAATTTAATGAGTTGTTTAATGCTAATGAGATGTGTTTTTGATTTGCAGAGAAATTACAGCAAACATTCTGCTTGTGTTGTCAAAGGTCAGTATATACATAAGTTGTGCAACTGTATTTTATTCTACGCTACTCTAATGCTCACCATTAATGTGTCCTCTCACAGCAGCGTCACTGAGGTCCCCATACCTGAAGGTTGAGGATGCAAGCAGGTGTGTTTAGTTTCTTCTCCTCACGGATGTCAGTTCCTTGGTGTTCCACGATACCTGACTTTGTGCTTCAAAGATTTTCTGTACAATTGTCTTGAACCCCCCCACCCCTCTCATAAAACGTACAAATATATTCCAGCACTCAGTGTGAGGACTGGGGAGTTTGGCTCACACAGATGGTTAAAGCTTTAATTGGGACCTTGAGAACACAGTAGTAAAACACAGAGGTGCTTTGCTCCCAAAGAGACGACTCAGTTTGGGTCCAGGTTCATCTCACAGGCTGATATCTGCCTGCGCCAGGTAATGCAGAAAAACATGCTTGGGTTTCCAGCAGAGGAAAATAGGCCATACACCTGCCTCAGTAGGCTAATGCTTGTTTCGAATCGCACCAGTCCAGAGGCTTTCCACTGCTTGGGGTCCTAATGCCATAAGCAACGATTAGATGGCTGTGGCCAGCCCCAGCATTACTGTACTAGTAGTTGTAAAGGCTTCTGTTTCAGTCCTGGTGAATTTCTTAATTGAACCTGTTTGGGAGTTCTGTTTTGGTAATGTGACAAGCTCCCCGGGAGCCCCGAACTCTAGCAGGGGATACGATTTCCATTTAGCTTTGCAAGCTCCGCTACCTGGTTACGCTGGGGATCTGGATGTGCCAACAGTTCTTTTCAGAGGCCCTGTCATTTTAACTAATTAGAGGGCCCTGACTGAGGGATTGGCCTATGCTATTAGAAATTGAACCTATGACATCTGAAACGGTTGGATGTGAGACTCCCAGGTGTCTGCACTGAAGCCTATTTTATAAGCGTTTGCCAGATGAATAGGGAAAAGGCTAGAAACGGGAAATGTTCGGCCATCCACTGCATTAACTTTTATTATGATTTGTGCTACAGTGGTTTCACATAATATTTTCTTGCATTCTAAATGTTGTATCAAATCCCCTTGTCCTGTTGCATCACCAGGAAATACAAGCCCTTGCATATGCAGTCTGTGACCTTCCCGAGTCTGTTCTATTCTGGCTGCTTCAGTCCATTTGAGCCCCCTCCACCCCCGCGGTCTGAGAGGCTAAAAGAGGAAGCAGACAATAAAGCCAGGTTAGTGGTGTTGTAAGCCAAGACTTATTTAAATAATTTGAATGATAAATTCAATTCATTGTTTTTGTTACCCTTTTGCTGCTGTTTATTCTCTGCTCATAGGGAAACAACTAAAACTCCAAGCAGCATCCAAGAAACAGCTGAAACACTGGTCGGTTGTAACCCCTCACCTTGGCGGCCACGCAGAAAAGCCCGGGGCTACTGCGAATGCTGTCGTCAACCCTTTAGTAACCAGGAGGAGGTAAAACGCTTGTTTCTTCGTGTTGGTGTCTCTTCTTTGCTGGTGCCTGCAGAGCGATTACAATTTGACATGTTATGTCTTTCCCTTGCAGCACTTGCAGTCAGAAGAGCATCGTCTTTTTGTGCTGAATTCTTTAAACTACATGGTGCTGGACCAGCTGGTAGCAGACATTCAGCCAGGATTCATCCTCAGCCCGCCACAACAGTCTAAGGCACCTCTGAACAGGTAAGAATTTTAACTTCTGGTGACTATTCTTCCTCATCAGTGTCTATTCTGCAACTCTACAGTGTAATGCCTTTCGTCCATTTGGTTACAATATTTGTTTGCTATGTTGTTTTTTTTGCACATGAAGAGAAAGCACATTTGTTCTAATATAAATGTATAATAAAAGTTAAAACCCCATCTATCTACAAAGAGTCTGAGGTTTGACCTCTACAAACTCATTTAGTCATGTATGTGGTACTTGGTGAGCACAGGAAGTGGTCAGAAAATCAAGCATTGTCTACTTGTTCATAAGACATGTAGCAGGCCATGTGGAATCTAGTTCACATACAGTTCAAGTTACTCAAGAAATAACCGTTAGTAGTGGCAAGCATTTTGTTGACTCGTTTGCCTTGCATTGCCAGCCTACCCATCATCCCACCCATTCATCACCCCAGTCCACCTGAGTTGGAGCCTCTCAGCGACACAGAGACGGAGCATGCCATACTGGCACTACTGCACCAAGGTTCATCCTTCAACGCCAAGGTCCCAAGTCTTTTCATACAGCCTCTTTCCACCTGCACTGCCACCGCACCACCAGATGTTGGCTCTCCCATCCTACAACCAGCTTCTGCACCACCTGACGTCCAGGCTTTTACTCCTAACGTAGAAAGCCAGCCTCTTTCTCCCAGCCTTGCCCTTTCCTTACCAGATGCCCCACCACTTACGGATTGCTCAGCCGTCCAGCACCCTGATACAGAGGGTCTCGCCCCCTGCCACGAAACTACGCTTCAGACCCCTGACCCTAACTCCCTGCCCCCGGTCCTCAGCCCCCAAGTCTTAGATCTTTACGATCTGGAGCCCCACAGCCCGTACTCGGAGCCTCCGTTCCTCTACCCTGAAATTCCCCTCCAGTGCCTCAGCCACGATGATATTGACCCAACCACAAACGAAACACATTCTGTGGAGATAATGTCTCAGACGGACATAGAATTTAACCCAAAACATAGGCAGCATGCCAACAACAGCTTAGAGTTCACTAGTCCTGCCCCACAAAGATCTCGTTCGCTACCTCGACAGCAGACAACAATCGCACCGAACCCCAGGAAGCGCTGCCGGTCAGCGAGCCCGGAACACAGGCCAAACAAGAGACGGAGGATGTCATCGCTCTTTGGTAACAGTGCTTGCCACGTGAAACACCAGTTTAAATCAATTATTAGACCGGAAAGTACAATTACACCAACACACGGGTCTAGTTTACTATTCAACGAGATGGCATGCAGAGTATCGATGTGGAACCCTGCGGACTGTACGTCACATGTGGAACAGGTTCACAGAAGTATGAAGTCCACCATACATGATTTCAAGGTGCCATGTGCGTTCACAATGGAAAGGCCTGGAACCCAACAGAATCATACCCCTTTCCTTGTTCCCAAGGGACACATTTGGCCTCAACTGTCGAATCAGATAACTCGTATGTTTCCTTGTGTTGGTAGCACCACTGTTGCAGAGCAGCTATCCTGCCCAGTGTCCTCCAACACAAGGACCGGTGATCTTCTTCTCAACAATATATCTCACTGTACAAAGAACAGCCAAGACTTCCACCCTTCACTGTCTCAGTCTTTCTCCTCTGTGTGCATTGAGTCTGCCCTTGTTCCAGACGTGGTCACTCTCTCCTCGTCGTCCTCAGAGTCAGATTGGGACTGCGAGCTGCTGTCCCGGCTCGGCCCCTCCCAAAGGGCTCCCTTCCCATCCACTCAGGGGGGCTGTGAGCTCGACCAGGACCTCCTCCAGAGGCCCTGCACCTGGATGCACGGCACCAGCTACGAGTCACATCTGCACTCTGTCCTGCAGCCCTCACCCCCGGCTCCCTCGCTATGTGGGGAGGAAATGGACTCTGCAGTGTTTTCTAGAACAGTGGTGCAGATTGTGGAGGTACAGCATTGATCTCTTGTTCTTTGAAATCTCTGTAACGAGACAGCGAGAGAGAGAGAGATTTTTCAGATGTCATCCCACCTTGTGAAACACCGGGTTTGCATTTATGGTTTTTAAAACATGGCATCCACAGAGTTTTTAATGGGCAGTTCAGATATATTGTATATAAAAGAGATTATTTTTAATTTAGATGGATTTGGGGTCATCCATTTTTTTTTTTTTTGTGGAAGTTCTCATTTCATTGGCCCACCACTAATCCCTATTGTCTGCAAAGCACCAGCCTATATTTGGTATGCCACGCATAGCAGTTGAAATCTTTCAACTGCTATGGCCAGGTACACATGATGGTATTGAGAATTTAATGAGGTTTTGCTGTAGGGGGCATTGCTCAATTTGCTAAAGTGCTGTCTGGATCAGAGCCCACTCATACAGTGTTGATGGTCAAATAGGCTAAACGTTAGACTGAAGGATCCAGACCAGCTGTGAGCCAAAAACCTGCCTTATTAATATCAAATGGCTTTTCGTGCCTCTTTGAAGGTAGTCCAAAGGACTGCCATTGTGAAAACGATATGATGGCTAGCTGCATTGGATTGCAGCAAGTAGGGAGTCATTCCATGTTGCTTTTGCTTGTCAGTGTTTGCAGGATAAGACCACCTGACAATTGGCAGCAAACACTATCGTATGAGTTAATGCTTCAGACATCTGGGTAGCAGTTCATGTCAAATAATACCAACCTGGTTATTGAGGTACTCATCACTTTCAGGGACCGTATATCCTTTTGTTGACCCAACTAATGTTACCCTGAACAGACTGTCTAAACCTTTTAAAGCTACAATCTCTCCCTTTTGGTTTGGATGTAAATTAATAAATGCCGGTTTCACTGTGATTTATTACTAATTGAGGCAAAAAAATAGGCAGCTCTTCTCAAAGTGTAAACGTATTGTTTTACTGTGATTTTAAATAAATGTTTTAAATATGCAACCTTTTTTATGCTTGCTTGTTTTGGAGAAAACACTCGAACGCTAACTAAAATGTATATTGATGTAATTTCTTATTTTGTGCATAAGTGCTGACTGTGCACAGAAGAGCCAAGTGGGAAAGATAGGCCTGCACTCTGAGTGCTTATAGTGGGAGCAGTCAAGGGCAGGATTGGGTCGATGTAACCTTCTTGGCTCAACAGTACAGTCCGTCATCCATCCAGCTGACATGCACAATATTTGATACTCAGCATCCTCAACAAGTCTTTTCTTTTTCCTTTTTCTTTTTTAATTCAAGCCTTTATTTATTCAGGATATAGGTCTTTTTAATAAGAAATCTGTTTTGTTTGAGAACTGTCTAAGACTGAATTCTTATATAAAATATGAGCAAGATAGACGTGTAGAGAAACATTATAGTACACGTTTTATTATATAAATAATTGAATACCTGTTGTGAATAATTATGTAAGACCCCCCCAACCATTAATACCATGCATTATCTATAAATTGACAGAAATTCAGATTTGGAAAATAAATATTTGAAAACGTGGATATGAGAGAAACTCCCGTTAGTTGGAGACCTTCACAGAGGGTGTATGCATGAAGGCGCAACAAGATCAAGCGAGCATCACGGCTTGTGAACCTTCATTGTGCTTTCCAAGAGGCGTATATGGATCAGAGTGTGAGAAGGTGGGCGCATCAAAAGCCACGTGTTCTAGTCCACGCCGATTCGCCCGGAATATTCGTATTCAGTAGGCCTATTACAATTATGTGGCACAATTACTCGCGCAGCCTCACTAGCTTTAGGCAAGAACAGCAGCAGGCCAATGGTCTATGGCGCACGGCTGTTGCATCTATTCAGCGGTTGTGTCCTCGGTAGTCGGAACGAGCCTTTTCATAATGATTTTGCTCGGTGCCATCAAAAGGGTGGACGTGAGATGCGGGCATCGTGTTTAAAGGGACTCCGTTTCTCCGTTTGTCACTGTCAACAGCTGTCCTATCAGCACGCCCGACTCTGTTAGTTCGTTCAACGGCGTCGTTCCAAGAAAATCACCGGGACTATGTGAGCATCATGCTGGCTATGCGATGCCTGCTGTTCGCTGCAGTCAGCGTACGATGTGCTGTAGCAGGTAAGTGATGAGATAGAGATAAGGACGCACTGGGTTTTACCTCGAGTTAACATACAGGATTTTAGGACATAGTGTTTCACCTGACAGCCAAGTTTTGAGTTACACTGACTCTACACAACTAGCCCGGAATCTGGTACCCACTTCCAATGTGGGGTCCAAATTCTCAGCTATAGATTGCCTTCTCATCAGTATTCCATAGACGAGCAGCGCATCTGCTTTGATGGCAGATATTCGAGAACCAAGTCTTAGTAACTCAGTAGCCTATGTTTCTCTCACACGTAGGCTACCTTTGAGTTGATCACGTAGCCTAGTCTACAGCCATGTTTTAGTAGATTACCAATCGCTGCCTCTTATTCCTAGCTGTAGATTTTAGCGGTGTGAAGCGGGATAAAAGCATCTGGCAATGGAGAGGTCGGGAGGAACAGTTGTTTCCTGCAGAAGAGGTCGTTCAGCCCAAGCGGCTCCTGCAACAGATCGACTCTCTTGACGAACTGGCTCACAGCCACCTGGACACGCGTGTTAAAAACTACACGGACGGAGTGCAGGTGAGACTGCTTTACGTCCACTATGAACAAATGTCCTAGACCCATGAATGATAAATAAATAAAATAGTAGGCTGATCAAAGCCACAAGTATCAAACCGTTATGACACGGTACCACTAGAAGACAAGACACAATTTATTATTTTCGGATATTTTGAAACATAAATGAAGAAGATAATGGACAAATTGAGGTTTTAAGCATACTTCAACCGTCATCTCACTCAACAGGTGTCTATGTTGTAATGGTGTAATGTGATGGTTAGAACACAGATGATAATAATCCCCCAGTTACTCACATGTCATGTCAATTGTGTAACTCCGTTGCACAGGGCACAATTATGAGTCGATCAAGTCTTTTCGACCAGAGTAAAGCCACCACCAGCCTCTGTCACGCCCCATGAATTCAGGCCACAGCCCAACAGGGCAACCCCTAATTTGGTAGACAATTTAGATTATATTTCACACCTCTACCTCACCTCTCTTGTTACTTATTGCTATTAATAATGTCTGTCAAGCCGGTCAGTGGATAAGGCACAGGTCTGACCTTGAGCTATACCCTCCGTGTACCCATTATAGTGTCACTGGATTAGGTTGTCACGCGCAAACATGCAGTCACCCACACAACCTGTTTGTGACAGTGGAGTCATTTGTGTCATTCTTTGGACAGTCGGTCAATGTTTGAGGGCATTTTGAGGGCGTTTTTTTTCAACTGTAACATGTCCTTAAAGAACCAATAGCAAAGAGTCCAGTGTGTGTAACCATTCGTCTGACTGCGGTGGATAACATGTATCCCTTCCATACACAAAAAAATAAGTATGTATATTTATGCCGACAAATTGTGAATGGGATGGTACAACATGCAAATGTTATACAATAGCTTTTTTTAAAGCAATTTACAGCACATTACAGCACAATTTACAGCACATTTGAACTAGAATTAGTACTGCACCATAGGACCAAGTAATGGAGGTTAAGTGCTTGATTTAAGCCACACAGCACAGATTTCAGCCATCATTAGGCTGTAGCATACAGGTACTTTTTTTTTGTGCACAGCAAGCTGTGTCTAACAATGCTTTGGGATGGAATATCACACCCGACTGCTTCTTTATTTAAATTACGGAGAAATTGTTCATTATTCATACAGTAGGGCATAGTATTATTTAATTATTATTTGAAAATATGGAAATAAGTTGTCGTACACTTGGTTATTCTTATGTTCTGGCTGTGTAGCTGTATGTTCGATCAAAATGAGCTGGTCAGGCTGAGCTGTATGGAGGTACTGGTTGTCGTTTTCAGTTCTCGTTTATTGCAGAAAGCGGATTACCACGAGTATACAAGACAATTGGCAAAAATCAGCCATGAAGTAGAACATGAATAATAAATAATAGCAAATCAATACTTATCATTACAGTTTCCAATTGTTCCAGTCATTTTGGACAGACTTTCTCCTGTTGAACAAATATAACTTGGTACAATCTGTTACACCGAATTAATCCAGCCCTTTCAGGTCTTTTCAGACAACACAACTGGTCACACAACTGGAAAAGGTTATCTTATGTCCTTTGCCTCTTTTCATCATTCCATTCTTCCAGCCTGTCCATTTAGCCCAGAGCACTTTCCTAGTGGAGGCCTTTGGCACAACCTTCATCCTTGACCTGGAACTCAACCAGTAAGTACACATACATACACACAGACAGACACACACACACAAATTGTGGTGGGTCTACGCACACATTCATACATGCACACACACAAATACACATTAGAACCACTGAACAAGGGTTACAGATGAAGTGTTAGTGGCACAGCTTGCCCATGCATGCATCCACACACTCTCCCATGTCCACCAGGTGGGGAAAGGGGGGGGGGGGGGGTGTTGGTGGTATTGGTGGTATATAGACTCACTGCAGGCTAAGAGAAAATCTAACTATAAACAGCTCCCTCACCCCATGCTCAACACACTGGAAATGTTCCTGTCAAGGAATCATCTGCTAGTATTTAAGCACTTGTATAGCATGGAAGAACATTCATACACTTGGTTTAACCTTATTGTCAGCTGTGTAATGGCATGTTTTGCTAGTGTTAGCATATTTAAAACTATTTTAATATTAAATGTAATAAGCACATTCCGGAGCCAGCTTTCTATTCGCCCCTAATGATATCAAATGCAACATCTGTTTCACTTGCTGGGATTTAAATGACTCTAACACAATTTGAGACGGGTCCAGATTTGAATTTGCTTTTGTTTCTTTGTCTCCTTAGTAATCTCATGTCTTCAGACTATGTGGAGCGCCACTTTGACGAGGAGGGCCAAACGCAGCAGAACACGGTATGGCAAAAAAAACAACCTGCACAGGTGCATAAGTAGGCCAGAATGAGTACTCCTATCTATTACACCGAGTCAGTGAGTACGTTTCCGTTGCTAGCCTTAACTTGTATTGGTTTTGTATTCTAGCCTTACATAATAGGGCTTAGGATAGCATTTACAGTATGTACAGAATATTATACATTGTTTAAATGCTCTGTGTTAAAATCTATTTTAGTTCCTTTGAAGTAATGTGGAGCTCATAGACTCAACTGTACTTCAAAAAACTACACTTGGGCAGAAAACTACACTGGGGCAGAAATTACACTTTTGTACCTTTTTAACCACTGATTATTTTGCTTTCAAAAAATGTGGCCGGTCTTGTTCTCCTGTTTCTCTTAACACTCACTCTCTCTTGAACACTTTCACTGGTTATTTCTCAACTTTTTCTCTTTTCGTCTCTGTTACAATCTCTCAGTTGCGTTTCTCTTACTTGCTTTCCCTAGTCTCTATGGCCACCTGACCAATCAGTAGATGGTTGCCATGGCTACCAGCAGTCAGCAGCAGAGTGAAGCCCACTTTGTTCTGGTCCTGCGACTTGTTGTCAGAGAAAAGAGATGGAGGCAGAGAGGCTGGTCTGGAATGATGAATAGAGACTAGGCAGTAGGCGCTGGTGTGGGTGGGATTAGCTTAAATGGATGCTTTCACTAGGACACGCATGCACACATGCAGTTTTACATACATGTACCCACATTATGCTGAATGGGTTAGACAATGGACGCCAAAGAGAAGATGGGTGTAGTTGGTTTAGTGGCCAGCACCACAACTGAAAGTGGAAGCCCGTTATTAAGTTGTTAAGATGCAGTACTGTTAAGGGCCACCAGGCGCTTGGTTTCAAAATGGAGCAAATCACAGCAGATCAAACTGGCAACTTCTCTCCAGCAGTACAAAATCAGTACCTTTTGCCTTTTACAGTCTGAAATATTAATTATTTTAAATATAAATCTTTTATATAAAACATCTTTGACATTTAGCCTACATGCATACATAATCATTTGATTATTGACATATTCTACATGTCAATAATCAAAATGGCCAAATACTAGTAAGATATTGACATACTGTATTTCCAGTTTGGAATGTTGAAATATTCAGTATAATAGTAGAATATTGAGTACATTAAAATCCCACTTACACACAGACACCAATTGTCCAAAATGTATTCAAGGTGAATATACATTTTATACACACTGTCATCTATGGACACTAGTACAGTACTTCATAGACACCTATTCTTCAAGACACACACACACAAATAAATAAATAACAACCCCTCTCATTTCCATCCTGATTTATTTATCTTTACTGACCAGGCCATAAATCTCTCCTGCCTTTGTGCCTGTCACCTTTTTTTATTGGTCCCCCCTGGATCCAGGCCATTCCATTGAGCTGCCAACTAGCTTGTATGGATCGAATCTCAATAACTCAGCTAAATGTGGGACTAAATTAAGAATGTGGATGGAGTGGAATTGATAGGAGCTGTTATATTTTGTCACTGCTCTACGGAAACCTTGTCTCTTCAAATGTGTGTCACTTTACAGTATGCTGGGCATGCGGCTGTGTACATCTCCCTTCGATGTAGAGCAAATATTCTCAATACACTCTTACGCACACTATCAGGGACAGGACATTTGTCATCATTTCCTGAGATGTGGTGTTTTTGGAGACAAGAGGCAACACATTTTATCTGTACTGGGTTCTCAATCTAGCAACCGGAATCGCCTTAAACTTGACCCCCATGGAACCTTCTTTAGAAAAGGGAGAAGGTAGCCGTAGATAAATATTTAATAGTCTTTTTGGTGAGAAACCTACATTTAGAAGAAAACCATTATCTAGAATTGCCGTGCTAAATGGTAGTTTACCAGCTGGTGCTAAGACACCCACAAAACAGCAGGAAGAAGAAATGTCTGACTTGACAGCTGTAACATTACTTTACAGTATGGCTCGCTGCATTGAAGCTCACAGCTTTAGAACATTTAATGTAAATATCATCAATCTGCAATACATGTATATTTAAATAAACAAAAGTTTCACAATTTTTCACTGTTCAAAATATCTACATATTCATCCTCTACACAGACAACTTCATTATTTCTACACTTTTGTACTTGGACTATCCGGTAATAGGCTACTATTTAGTACAATGCCCCTCTGTGAAAACAAAAGTCCTTCAGTAGCTGCATCTAGGGCGTTCACCAAGTCTAATTCATGCAGGTATACACAGTATCTTGGTGACATAAATCTTATTCTGACATCATGCACTGTGCAGTGTATGTTGACCTTGTGGGCTTCTATAAGGTAAAAATCAATATTAAATACTTAAAGTAGTGATCATTTGTTTCACTAAATAAAGTCTCCTTAAGGACAAATATTTTTATTTTTTTGTGGACTATCCTGCCCTATCCTCTTCTGTTCTCTCCAGATCTCCCTTATCTTCATCCTCTTATCTTAGGTCTCTCTCTTCTCTCTGTTACATTATATAGACAATGCTGAGTCAATGCCCAGACATGTTACCCTGCTACACTGATGTGGTCAGAGCTGCTAATGTCTCATCAATGTTTAATGCTCTTGTTGCTGAGTGTGAATGTTTACTGCCGTCTGGATGTATGGGTATGCAGGCTTTTGCACATACAGTATTTTAACCCCACTGCAATCTGTGTACTATAAAACTTTCTTCTTGTTCAAGTTGGGGGGCAAGTGGGGGCAGTATAGGTTAGTGGTTAGGGTGGTTGCCTCCCGGTCGAAAAGGTTGCGTGTTTGAATCCCCAACATGCCTATGTGTCACTTTTGTGACACATGGGCCTAAAAGTGTCTGCTAAATTTCTAAATTGTAATTCTAAACGTTCTCCCATTAACAGCATTCATTGATACTGAATGTTGTTAATGGGATGATACTGTATTTTCCTATCTGTGTGTGTGTTGGGGAGGGGGGGCAATGACTCGTTCACCTACGCTGTAAAGCACACTCCCTCGTCTACAGTTAGCCTGCATGCGGTGTCGGCCAATTAGATTTCCTCCACTTAGCCTTGTAATCCTGCCTTTTATTTATTTATATCCCTCCCCAGCCTAAGTGCTGTGGGCTGCCTCACAGTTTAGTTGAAATCTCTTTCTCGGCCCACAGAGGGAAATAATTATAGCTAGAGAAACTTCATGACCTCTTACACCTCGATAGCTAGATAGTCAGAGGAACAGTTTTTAAACTTTTAAACCAACAACCACATTGAAAAAGTTATTCATAGCCCCCCCCCACCACCACCACCACATTGACACACTCCTAGCAAAATGCTTTCACAAACCACTGGGATGGAGCACATATGGATTCACTGCTATTTATTAGATCAGACAGGAGTGGACCTTTAGGGATGTAACCCAGTCCCTGTGTTGTTGTTGTTTTTGATATGGCCAATTTTATTCCCAAACCCAAGCTAGCATTAGTCAGACCAGACAGGTCAAAGTTTGGGCCAAATCTGTTCTTTATTTGCCGATAGCATCTTAAAATCAATCAGTTGTTTTCATATTATCAGTGCATCTGGGTTTAGAAGACTTCCAGCTCAGAAACAGTGTGGCCAGCATTCCACACACTGGTGTTGTTTGAAGAGAGGTTTTTCATGTTTGGACTGAAATGGTCACAGCTGATTCTAGCTCTGTTTAAGAGTAAAGGTTGCCCGAGCATAGCACTTAATGACAGCTCCAGGTTGTTGCTTGGTCGACTGCAACATAGCTGAATATCTCTTTTCTTTTTGGTCTGTCAGCCATAGCAGACAATGGCAGGTTCAGCTCACAGCCATGGCTTATTAGAGTTCATTACAAACACCTGATACAGACCGTCACGCACAAATAGCCACGCATCATGTTAGTTCCAAGGACCTACAAACACTGTCTGGCTGAACGCTAAATACAATCCTCTGTAATGTGTCACTTGTATATCGTCTATACTATTTTTATACTTTTACATTCAGCACATTACAAATGACTGTTAAGTTTAATACTGTAATCCAATCTGAAGTATTATGTGAGTAACTTAGTTTAACTCGTGGCTAATCAGAGCACGCTAAACCTATCCTCAAATTGCAGTTCTTCACACACACATAATTATTAACAGTGAGACACTAACAAGTTTCTGTGTTTGTTCCGTATCCTGCCTCATATTACACACGGACAAACGCACACACAAACACAGCCTACTTTTTTCCTCTAGTGACAGTGCATTGCCCAGAACCCAACCAGGAGCCGGTGTTGGTGTAGATTTTCCTTGTGGCAGGGTTGCCGAGTTGTACAATAGTCACTGATAGCGATAGTGCTCACTGACCTAATAGGTCATTTATGGACCTGAAGCTGATAGGAATATGTGCACTGTGTGTAATAAGAGGCCAGGGTGTAGGACCCAGAGAGCATGCCGCACTTCAGTGTGGATTTCATTTTCCGATACCGGGCTGAACTCGAGACAGAAACGGTGGAGGGTTTACCGTCAAACCCAAGCCTCTCATGCACTCTAATGAAAAATCTGCAGCTTTCCCCCACCGATTATTAATGTGTTCGTGTGCCTCCAGGGAGGTGAACACTGCTACTACCACGGGCGTGTACGGGGCATGCCTGGCTCCTGGGCTGCTCTGTCCACCTGCCACGGCCTACGGTGAGTTGACCTACCGTGTAACCCCTGTTACACCTGAGCCACATCCATTGTTTACACAGACGTCCACAGCTAAACTTTGTGGTCCAGGTTTAATGCCTTTCAGACATCAAGTTGATTTACTAATACTATTACTTCACTATTACTACTATACTATGATTGATTCACGGGTATGCACAAGATCTGAAAAAAAGACACCCCCCAAAATACCCCTCCTCTGTAGAGTAAATGAAGTGAGTGAATTGCCACATTATCTACTCCTAGGGTCAATTATTGCCTAATTTGTGGAGACATTGTCACTTCTTAAAATTCTTTGAAAATTCTGGTATTTTTGTGCTGAATAACTGTGATTATCCAGCACTTTTTAAACCTATTCAAGAACCCGCTGTAGATTTTGTAAATAATAATGCCTCGTCATCATTAGGAAAATAAGTGCTTAGTTTTAAAGTCATTTTTGCTTGTGGCTTATTGTGTCACAGTGAGATGCTTCTTTTCACTGTGAAAGCGTAGCTTTGTCAGTTAAGTCAGAAAACGGTGTCACTTACCATGTCCAACTGCCTTTCTGATGTAGTTCCAACCAGAGTACTGTGCTATCAGTACACTTGTACTGGCAAATCCAAGGGGTCTCCCGTTGGTATCTCTGAGGCTTGGGAAGACCAATTAATATATTAAATGTCAGTTAAAAAGTTTATATTTTACCTCAAAAATATTCTCTTATACATCTTTAAAGCTTTGTTATGTTTTTGTCCTTTTCAGGGGGATGTTTTCTGATGGGAATTTCTCATACGGGATAGAGCCAGTTCTTTCTGACCGTGGAGAGGTGAGCAAGATCGGTTTATTAACACCTTTCTGATAAAACTACATGTCCCATAATACCCCCCATCACATGTGCAGTATTAACTCAATCTAAAATGCAGGGTAGGGCCAGGCTTCAGCAATTGCAGGGTAGGGCCACCCTGCACAGTGGGGATAGCATCTTCACCTAAAGCTGTGGTTCCTTGTCTTTTTGACCCATTGCCCCAAAAGGAAGTGCATCATACCTTGCAACCCTACCCCCATGCTAAATCCCCCACCCCCACACTCTCTCATTTTATGTCTTGTCGATATCTCTATGACTTACTGGCAGCACAGGCAGTGTTATTCTATCTGTGTGGGGCTGTATGGAAAATATTGAGTTGATACATAATCCCTCAACAGCAGAATGGGAGACAGACAGGGAGGGAGACTGGGATGATAGCAAGGTAAAGTAGACGGCATAGAAATAGAATTGGATGGACGTAATAACGTTCAAGTATGCCTTTAAAGATAATCGCTTTCTAGGAAGAAGAAAGCATACAAAAGGTAGAGCGGAGATGTAGGACTCCATTTAAAATGTGAGTAGCAGCACTTTTCCCCCCATTACGGTTTACCTCAGTTTACCTCAGATGAGTCATTTGCATTTTCTCTGTTTTGCGTGCAGTGTACCACTGATTGATAAATTATGCATGCAATTATGCACTTTACCACTACAGACGGACAGGTTGCCTCACAGGACCTCATTTTATGGAATTACGTTTAAGTCTGTTTATCTTGACCTCTTTGGTTCAGAAGGGTCATTATTGGTTGTGTAGGCAGAATAATAATCGCCACTGATTCATCTGTAAAATGAGTTGTTGAAAGTCAAGCAAAACAAGTTGAAGGTTTCTACTCAGTTTTCTCAATTTCAGCATCAAGGTTCTGCGGGCGCCATAACACCATCGAGCAGTGTTCTCTCCACTCTCCTGCTTCATGTGTGTAGTTACACTCATATTTTGCTGCTCTAAAATCGTACTATTATACGTATGTATCGCACAATTTTCAAGTTATTCTTTTCAATTATATCTTTTGTTATGATGGTCTGTAATTATCATGACAAAGACGCTGACTCATTTCAGTCTTCACTGACATGTGAAAATGTACCCGAACTTGTATTTCAAAAGAACACAAAGAAAGATGTTACTTTGGATAATAAAGCCACAGACCATTATGATGAATCATCATTTCTCTCAAAGGGGCAGTTTAGAAAAGAAGGCTGGGTGTGACGGCGACAATTTTCTTGTCGTTGAAGCCATCGCTGACATAAAAGCACCAGACATGCAGTAACTCACTGACTCTCTGACTGTCTGTCATGTCTGGTGTTTTCTGCCACCCCCACCTGCCCGTCAGATGGAACAGACAGACCATGTGGTGTATCGCATGCCTGGCGTGGACCTGTTCCCATCTGACTGTCCAGGTGAGAGAATATTTACACGGCTTCTTCTCAGTTGCTGTTCTCCGACTACCCTTCCTCAAGTCCATGCATCTGCGCTCCTTATGCCTGCTGAGTCTCCTCTCATATGGCGCCTCCTCGCCCTTCTCCTCCGGGTTCTGCGCCCTCTACCTTCCTCTTTCTCCTTCCTGTTATCCAATCCTGCCACCGCTCCACCCCCCCCCCCCACCCCCCCTCCCCCATCTGGCTGGTCTACCCCTCTCGCCAACCTCTAATTATTGATCCCTGCTTCAGATGACTGGACTGTAACACATGGCTGCATTCATCGTAGACACCCATGCCTCTCGCTCTCTAGTTCTCTCCCTCTCTCCCTAAAACTCTCTCGGCCATCTGTGTGTCCCAGGTTGCTCTGTAAATGGCACCCAGCCTGAGGCTCAGGCAGACGGCCGCAGGGACGAGGACAGCGAGCTGGAAGGAGACGCGGAGACGGAGGTCGGAGATGAGTCTGATCGAGACCAGCCCGTCTTTACGGGAGGGTTGAGGCGCTCTAAAAGACAGGTCTGTTCCCTCAAACCCCTTGCCCCCTTCAAACAAAAACGAGACAAGAATAAGTTATCAAACGCTTTTCCCTTTTATACAAAACACATTTATTATTGTTTCACAAATAAACATCACACATTACAAATGTACATTTGAAGTACACGTAAGCTTCAAAGCCCTTCAATTGTGACCCATTGATTATAGATCTTTTTTTCTCTTTTCTTTTTTTATTATGTACACAATACTTCATGTCTCAAGTTTAACTTGAAGTTTGCTGACCTCAGCAAATTTGCAACATAGCTCCGCCCAACTTCAAAGTGAGAAGGAGGCCTACCCAAAAATAACTCAAAACACCTGTGCAGATTTGCAGGGGGCTTTAAAGAATAGCTGACTAGCTATGAACCTGTGTCCCAAAAGACTGGGAAATGAACAAAGCATATAAAAAAAAAAAAAAAATTAAGATATACAGCACAAAACATAATACACACACAGTGAGTGCCCACAGACTTGGAACACATTGCAACAGTCCCAGCCAACAAAATCGCCTAGCATACACAAACACAAGCAGTGTTTTACAAAGCAGTGAAACCCAACCAATGTCATATTTCCAGAGGTAGCGTCAGCCTGCCTCAGGCGTCTTTACTTTCATGTTAGCACGCAGAGAGTCCCTAGAGGTAATCGGACACAGGCAATATACTTTTTCAGGCGCACGGCAATATTCTGGCAATGAATGAATGAACACTTTGCTGTCCAAGTTGTGGTGCTCTGTCAAGGACACAGGTTCTTGAGTTTCACCTGCATCAGCATCTCAGTGTGAGGAATAGTTTCCCTAGCTGTGTGTGTGCACATGCACCTATTTATCCTGGATGAAGGTTATTAAGACAGCAGAAATGGTAGTCATTGCATTATTGGCATTCTGTCGCCCCCTTCAGGTGCGACGAGGCCAGCGCACCGTTCAGACGGAGACCAAGTACATCGAGTTAATGGTTGTGAATGACCACGATCTGGTAGGTGACCTTTTCACAACTGTAAAATAAATATGTGTGTGAGTCTGTCTCAGATCTTGGATGTGTTCGGAAATGGCTATTGTTTTCAGCCGATCTAAGTCCTCTCCTCTCCTCTTAGTTCATCCAACTCCGTCGGTCCGCCTCCCAGACAAAGAATTTTGCCAAAGCAGTGGTCAACATGGCGGACGCGGTGAGGGAATGCAAAGCACCCAGCGAACGTTTGTTAAGAATAAATGACTCCCGGGGCCACATTTCATTTTTGATCTGTTTATGTTCCTCTTTTGACGTGGCCCAGCTCTACAAGGAGCAGCTCAACACCCGCATTGTGCTGGTTGCTATGGAAACCTGGTCCTCCCAAAACATGGTTGTCGTAGGGAATGACCCCCTGCTCACCTTGCGCGACTTCATGAAGTACCGGAAGGAGAGCGTCAAAGAGCGGAGCGACGCCGCACATCTCTTCTCGTAGGTTCAAGACTGACGCCTTGTTCACCTGGACATTGTCAGTTTAGAAAGAGGTTGTATAAAAAAAACTCATTTTTACTATAGACAGCACATACAGTATTTTGGCTGTGCACTCAACATATTCCTTGCTATCCTCTCTGGTGAACCAACCACTGTTGTTTGACACTGATGTAATTCCAAATAGAAGATCCCACACAGGTAGAAACCAGCTAAACTGCGAATAAAAACGTTTTGGTAAATAGGCTGAATCATTGTTAGCATTATCTTAAATAGAGATAAAGTGAAACAGAGATGTACGTATTTATTTATTTGTATTTATTTATTTGGCAAAGCTGGGATTTGTAGCTTTGAATTGTTTGTCATGGCTACAGGACAAGATAGTTTGTTTTTTTGTTGCATTTCTGTAGAACAACTGAAACAGCCTCCCTTGTATAAAAGCTAAGTAGATCATTTGTCCCCTCTACAGTCTTAAACAGGAAGACCTGACTATGTATGTCATGTACATAGTCAGGTAAGTAAGTCAGTAAGTTTTTTTTTTTTTTTTAATGAAGTAAAAAAATATACCACATAGTGTAATTTAATGGACATTAAAAGTTTCTCTAGTCTAATCTTGTGCCTAAGGACTTTCTAAACAACAACAATTATCCCTGTGTGTCCTATAGGGGGAGAACATTCTCAAACAGCCGTAGTGGGACGGCCTACATCGGCGGCATCTGCTCGCTCACCAGGGGCGGGGGCATCAATGAGGTAAGACCTCTGAGAGAGACAGAGAGAGAGAGAGAGAGAGAGAGACGCCCTTGTGTGTTCCAGGTTGAACTAAGCATTGGGTAAAACGTGTGTTGCAGTATGGCAATGTGGGACCCATGGCCATCACACTGTGTCAGACCCTTGGCCAGAACATTGGCATGATGTGGAACAGGGAGCGCCCCTCGGCAGGTAAAACCAAAGAGCTCCAAGCGGCTGTGAGTACATCACAGTAAACTGACGTCATCGTTTACATACTTGCACAACAAGTCATGGGAGATGGGCAGGAGAGGAGAGTTGGCCTGTCACTGCTCTTAAGAGAAAGTAATGCATTGCACTTGGGCATTTGCTTCAGAATGCTGCTTTTTTAGTTGGTCTAACTACTCCCCCAAGTGGTCGCAGGTCAGCATTGCAGAGTGGTTTTTCCCGCTTGGTTTTGTTCTGCAGTTACATCCGTGGTGGTGAACTCTATGGCCTGGTCAATACAACTAAATAAATCAAGATAATAATGAGAGGGGCTGTTATTTGTGTGTGTGTGTTTCATTCAGGAGAATGCAGGTGTCCAGACCCATGGTTGGGCTGTATCATGGAGGATACAGGGTAGGCACATCCCTTTATCCACAAAGACGGAAGCAATGACACACAGTATAACCTAATCATTTCCTTGTATGATGCAAGGAGCATTACATTTATTGAGTCATATTACATTTCACTGTGATTTTATTTCTATTTGAGTTGTATCTTCCATTGTCTGTCCACCAGCTACTACCTGCCCAGGAAGTTCTCTCGCTGCAGTATAGATGAGTATCTGCGTTTCCTCCAGCAGGGCGGGGGAAGCTGTCTCTTCAACAAGCCCACCAAGGTGAAACTTAGTCGGCAACAATGAAGAAGAAGTCTAGCACCAGGGGTGGGGGGTCACTTTGCTAACAGAAATTAAACGAAACTTTGATAGTGTTTTCTGTGATTGTGATACCTAGCTTAGGCCTACCTACCGCATAATTGTCTAGCTTTCTTTAAAAATGCATCACACGTTGGAAAAACCAGTCATCTTTCTCTTTCACGCACACACAAAGATATGACTCTACTTTTCCTTTTTACACATTTCTTAGTAATAATATTTCATTTGTTAATGTTAAGCATCTATGAGCTCACATTTCACAATAAAAGTTGAAAGAAAATATGCCTTTAAATACTCTTGCTTTTGATGGACCAGTTTCCAGTTGACTGCCAGGGTTGAACCATGTTTTTCTAAACTATTGTTCTTCTCCACGGTGTTGTTCTGGTAGCTGCTGGACCCGACAGAGTGTGGCAATGGATTTGTAGAGGTGGGGGAGGAATGCGACTGTGGCTCGATTGTGGTTAGTACACTGGCATTTACTGTTTGTCACTTTTAGTTTACCGTTCAGACATGCTTGATGCGTTTCCTACACGTATGTTTCTTGCAAAAAAAACTACAACTGCCTTTGACAGAAAAATATAATTTAAACAAATAATCTTGTTACAACAGTAAATAATAAAACATAAAATAAAAGATAAGTAAACTAAAGATAACAAAATATAACATAAGGACTAGCATTATAGGGGACTAGCAATTTTCTCTCACCCGCAGGAATGTGCCCAGAATGGAGGGGCCTGCTGTAAGAAGTGTACCCTTACCCATGATGCAATGTGCAGTAACGGCCTCTGCTGCAGGGACTGCAGGGTGAGATGATTCAACACACCATGACTCTGCAACACTGAAATGTGTAAAACACTGTAAAATCCAGAGCTCTTATCCTCTCTGTTTAATTCTCTCTCTCTCTCTCTCTCTCTGCTTTGTTTCTCCATCTTTCTCTACCTCCCATGTTCATGTTCCGTGGTTGGGCGTAACAGTATGAGCTGAGAGGGGTGACGTGTAGGGAGTCCGTCAACGACTGTGACATTCCGGAGACTTGTCCCGGCGACTCCAGCCAGGTGAGCGAGACCACTTTCGAACAGGGGTTCTACCTAGGACGGCCGTGTGTTTGAACGGCTACATTGTGCTTTTGTAAGGCGCGGTTTGCTCTTTCTTGCAGTGTCCTTACAATGTCCACAAGCTGGATGGCTACATGTGCAATGCTGGCCAGGTAAAGACAAACGCCGTGACGTTTTCTTTCCCCTCGATATGTTTCTCTCTGAAACTCCCCCCTGCCACGCTATTCTTCTTTTGTGTTGTCAGGGTCGTTGTTACGGGGGCCGTTGTAAGACCAGAGACGGCCAGTGCAGAACTCTATGGGGCTACAGTATGTTTGGATTAGTATGATTGATTGTTCATTCATTTCTTCACGTTATTTTGAATGATTATTTCATCGTTCATCAAAAACTCTTGATACACTATCCGTGCTTATCATATATACAGTATACTGTATATACACAGAGGACAGTGTGTGACATGCTCCAACCTCGGTTCCCAGATTCCGCTGACAGGCTCTGCTATGAGAAACTCAACTCTGAGGGCACAGAAAAAGGAAACTGTGGTCGGGAGTCCAGTGGCCAGGGATGGGTGCCCTGCAACAAGCAGTATGTGGGGGGGGGGGGGAACATGACTCATCAAATTGAACTGTCCGATTTGTGCCCAGAAACCCCAAGTTCAACTCCATTTAAAGCTTAGAGTTTCATACATTTTCACAACAGCGTTGACCTTCTTCCTAATTGTCCATTTCCTGTCTCGGCCTTCCTCCCCCTCCCTCCGCCGTCAGGGACGTCCTCTGTGGTTTCTTGCTGTGCACCAACCTCACCTCCAGGCCGCAGTTCGGGGAAGTGCAGGGAGACCTCACCAGCCTCACTCTCTACCACCAGAACAGATACCTGGACTGCAGGTCAGACCGCAGGCTTGTGAGAGAGAGAGAGAGAGAGAGAGAGAGAGAGAGAGAGAGAGAGAGAGAGAGAGAGAGACTGACTTTGATTTTTGAAAAGAAAAACGGCCATGGTGTAACAACCCTTTTCTCCGCCCTCCTCACGCCCGGTCGACACTCTGTGATTGGCGACCCAGGGGCGGCCACGCCGTGCTGGAGGACGGCTCCGACGCGGGCTACGTGGAGGACGGCACGCCGTGCGGGCCCAACATGATGTGCCTGGAGCGCCGCTGCCTCCCCGTCACCACCTTCAACCTCAGCACCTGCCCCGGCTCGTCCACCGCCAGGATCTGCTCCCACCACGGGGTGCGTCGGGGGGGGGGACGATCCTGTTGGCCGTTATGTTTAAACTGTGCAACAAAAGTGCACGTGGCTGTAGGTGGAAGGGTAGGAGAATGTGTGAGCCTGTGAACTCTATATGGGGAGGAGTAGAGAGGCGTGCGAACCACAGGGGTGGGGCATGTGCTGGTCCGTCATGCACACACAAGGTCGCAAGCAATTGACAACTTTTTTTTTTTGGGGGGGGGAGATGTAAAAGTCTTTGTTGTAGGAGCCCAGAATATTACCTCGATGCGAGTCCTGTCCTAACCCCTCTGCTTTGTTTGCCCCAGACCTGCAGTAACGAGGTGAAGTGTATCTGTGATCCAGACTACACTGGGAAGGACTGTAGCGTGTTTGACCCCATCCCAGAGCCCACACCACCAGAGGGTCCAGAGAAATACAAAGGTAACGTCTCTCTTCGACCCTTTTTGCCTTACCTTGAGTCTGCAACAGTGGTTTCTTATCTATGGGAAATGAAAAATAAACACACACACACACAAATTGATTATCTGAGTGAGTTTTTAAGTAATCTCTAAGATTACTGGAATTGATGCTGGAATGAATTCAGTGTCTATGAAATTGCCGGATCTCTTGGTGCTAAAAATACAATGTGTTAGCACCGAAGAGCCCAAGATGGTATTACGTTTTGATTCAGAACAATACTTAATGGGCAGAAAATGTCGTTTTTCAGTTCAGTAGTACCTGCATATGCAGTACCCGCATAACCCATTACCTGCATTATGTTCTACATTATTGTGTATTTATATCATTTATTATATATTTGTTATTGATCTATTATATATAAATATTATAGATTTTACCAGTTAAGTTAATGAAGAACAGCTAACACCCTTTCTTGTGTGTTAGCTGTTAGTGTCTAGTGTACATTTGTCAATATCTTTTCAAAGTAGAACCTTTTAGTTTTGTTTCAATGCCAACATTTTCTTTCTCTTCTTCACTGGCTGACTGCTTCACTCCAACAGGTCCCAGTGGTACCAATATCATTATAGGCTCCATTGCAGGGGCAATCCTGTTGGCAGCAATAGTCCTAGGGGGAACTGGCTGGGGATTTAAGTAAGAGATTGTGTGCATGTGTGTGTGTGTGTGTGTCAGCTAACGTGTGAATTAGTTGCTAAAGCTCTGTTTATAATGGCTGTAGGCTTAGATATATTAGACCTGCTTAAGATATCATACTGGTGGTATTGAATTTCATGTAAAATTTTCAAGTAACTTTGTGTGTTCTGTAATTTATTAACTGAGCATAGATGGCTTTAATCTGTTTCACCCTGTTTGAGGTCAACTGTCAGCTTTTGTGGTGGAATCTGCTGTAGACACACACAGAGACTCTCTATTGACTTTGTAAAATATTTCTTGACAAATTGTTAATTCCACCAACAAAACAGAATGCTTTACTTCCTAAACTAAGGTGGAAAAATTGTTTCTTGCACGTATTTATTTATATTTGGTTCTATATTTTTCATGTGATTTTCTTATTGACATATTTTCTGTGGCTAATTTGTGTCTCCTTTTCTCTTTTTCCTGCACTCCTGCTGCCTCACGGGATATAGAAACATCCGGAGAGGAAGGTATGATGGTGCCCAGCAGGCCACAGTCTGATAGCCTTAGGCAAAGCACAGCTCATATCGCCATGTGGCCATTTATAGAATGTAACTTGGCTGTTACCACCAATTGGCCCCTGCCTTTTGCACCCCACAGCTACCATACACTAACTTTGTAATACTCATTTGATAAGAGAGGCAATAAAAGGCAACAAATAGTGGGGTTTTTTTTTTGTTGTTTTTTGTGTGATTTAGCTAAATGTTCATCAGTGCTTTAAAAAAACAACAACACTCTCAGCTATGACTGAATTGATCTATATTTTTTCTATTTTCTCCCTTTCCTCTTCCTCACTCCCTCTTTGTTTCCTCTTCTTCTTTTCTTTCCAGATCGGGAGGAGGATAATTCATGTATCCATCTGCCCTCCTGTCTTCCTTACACTGTGTCCAGTCTGTCCTAAGGAGACAAAACAAAGATGTCTTCCATTTCTTTTGAAAAGTTTGACCACCTTTCTTATTCTTTTTTTCAATTTCTGGCCTTTTCTCTTTTGTGAAAATGTACCTTTTTGGACGGTGGTAGGTATACCCTGAGAACACATTCCAGTCGGTTCCGAACAGCAGTATCCTCAGCAGTATCCTCCTGAACATCATCACTGTTGTTGCTGTTTTCTATGTTTCTAATTTTCTCTTGGTTTCCTGTACTACTGATTTAATATCTAAGGTCATGTAGGGTGTTAACCAGAAAACCCACTGAAAGTGTTCAGTCTGTTACTGGGTATTGCCTAACAGTTGGTTTTGACTGGTGTACTTATTTAACCCTTTAAAAGCCTGTTTGGCATGAGGGAGAAAGCTACTTCTTAGACAGAACCAACCATATTATGTATTATACCCAAACACAAGTATATACATACTCAATAAGTACATTAATATCACCACATTTTGTTTGTCTAGAATAATGTGTGCGCCAACACTAAGCCTTTACATTCCACAGTAATAGCCATAGGTTGATTATCTTCTAAGCTGCCTTTTTATTAATAGTAGTAATCCATTAGTAATCCATCCTTATCCAGTACTCCATCATAATATGCATCAAGATGAATGTATATCGCGTATGTATGTGTAAGAGATCCCTTGTTGTGTCTCTTTGCTAATACTCAAATAGTTTTGTACAGAGGTTGCAGTCTACCTAGATTATTGCACACACGGAATGTTTTATCCCATTGTACAATATGTAACCCATAGGAAAATATTTTGCACATTGGTGCTGTTGTAAATAATGTATCATACAAATAAGTTGACTTATTTACACTGCAGTGACTTAACTGCTGTACTGTATGGAAGCACAAGTCTGGAAAGGCAGATTCACCAGCCTTTTAGTGCGTCTATATGGCAGCTTGTTTTGGCAGATGTTGCATTAGCAAGGAGGAATTTGAAATATCGGAAGACAGTTTTATTGGAATGATCTTCCTCCGTTGGATGTTTGTGTCTGAAATGAATGTCTTTGGTATACATCTCGCTGGGAGAGATTCAGTTGTTCATGCTGTATTGTATTTTGGCTCTGGACTTAGAAATACTTTGGCAGGGCAGAATATACAGTAGTTATTTGACAACAAAGATATGCTGTATATATTTGCAGAGCATATTTCGTTTTTCCTCTCGTTATTCAAGGACCCAAAACCGTTCAGGTGTTACTGCACAAGATACAGTCTAACAAAACCTGACACTGTAATTCAAACTATATCAGACTTTCTTAATCTTATGGAGCATAATGGAGTTGAATGGAGTATTATACATTACTGTATACAGTAAAATGGAAGTTGTATTTCTATTTTACTGATATGATATATTCAGCTAACAAATAAGGGATCAAGTTTATCATATTATTCTGCAATGCATCTATTATGAATTGTTATCAAAATGTTGATGCTGATGCACGTCATACCATACGTACAACTTTCCCCGTGTTTGCTGTTTGAAGTTCATTTGAATTGGCATTTACCCTACTTCACATTTTCACAGACACCAGAGGAGATACACCCAGTTATACTGCCACTCAGATTAATCTGTATATGTATTATATTAAAGCTAGAGTGTATAAAATATTCATGTTAGCAAAATAAGGTGAACCCGTTTCTATGACTGATGTGTCATTGCCATGTTCACTTTCCATGTGTTTCATAAACAACAAACCAGCATTAAAGACATGCTCTGATGGATGAATATACAATTGTGAGTCCACATTCAGCCTTCCCTTCTAACATTTTGGAGATTAAATTAGCTAATTAGCCAATTTAGTATTTTGTAGCATCAACACAAGTTGATGCTACATTGATGAGCAACACCACTCATTGGTTGCAGCAATGTCATAGGTCACTTAGCTCCCACCCTTCTCCAGGTTGTGCATTGTGCTTTCTGTCCAGTGAAAACTAATCATTTCGGTGCACATGTTTTGCTTTGGCAACTTTTAAAAAGCTGGTTTGTTTTTTATATACACGTTAGTTGTTGTGTCAATGAACCTGATAGAATCCAGTTCAGCAATGTATTTTTATGCTTTTGTTAAAATGAAAATCTTACATGCTGTAGCTTTAAGATTGAATACTCCTCACCAATCTCAGGTCACACTTTGTTTACCAACATTCTTTGTGATCATGCCATTTTTCCATTTGTAATATATGTCTTTTTGCTCCTCATGTTAACAACTTGCCCTCTAATGCCAGTCTTGTGTTTGTGTAAACCAATGATAATACATTCCAAAATACATTGTAGCCCAATTTTATTAACACTAGAATTTGGAATACGCTACCATGCCCTCAGTTTACATGAAACAAATGCAATGATTCAAGCAGCATTGTTGGACTACAGTTGTTCTGTAATACGGTGAATTATCTTTAAGCCATGTATAAATACTATCAAACCGATGCATAGTAACCTAAATACGTTTAAGTAGTTTATTCAGTAAACACAGCAGAGGTACTGGAAAAACATGTGATGTGCTATTGCCTTTGGAACTGTGTTAGTACTGTTGAGCTGGGCATCTGTTCTTAACCAGTTACTCACCCTTTGTAAATGTTTTACGCATTTGAGGGTAATCGTTTATTTACAGTATACATTTTTTTATCATGCATGTCTCTTCAAACCTGGAACTAAAATACTATAGGTAGACAGGATTGCATTTTTATTTTTTTTTAAGTTCAGACTGGTCACTGTTAATTTATGGCACAAACACCGTAAACATTATCAATCAATGTGTTCTGATATCCCCCCTTGACAATAAAGGTTCAGACTATTATTCCATAATGCATGTATTTCAACACTGCCACAAAACCACCTCTCAGGCTGCATCCACGTGTCTTACAGTATATGTAGTTTAAATTGTTTATTATTATTATTTATAATTATTGCACTTACTAATGCTATGTACTGAAATTCTGAAGAAGTTGTCAGATTTTTATCAGAAATCTGTTTGAATAAGTATCAAGAGGGCCAACATCTATAGCAACATGTGTTCAACAAAGGAAGTTATGGGACTTTTTGGTTCAGTTGCTGGCGTTTATTCTGTCATTTACAGTATGTGTGTCTGTACAAATGTGTATGATATAAGCAGATAAACACTATTTAGGATGGACTAAAATTATCTCATGAAATAGTTACACATTGTGTATAATCATCATAACCTTCTTGGGCTGGAATTCCCTGGTAATTTTAAATATACAAAAAATATTAATTTAAGTTGACCTAATCTT
Source organism: Percopsis omiscomaycus (assembly GCA_027575585.1). Lineage (NCBI taxonomy): Eukaryota > Metazoa > Chordata > Actinopteri > Percopsiformes > Percopsidae > Percopsis > Percopsis omiscomaycus. The sequence goes on along the minus strand of JAODLI010003610.1, from coordinate 43,433 downwards.
GGACCTAATCTTTATGTTTCTGCTCTTTGCTAAACACAAAGAAGACCTGGGGGTTAGCTATTATAGCAGCATAATCATGTAATTGAAAAGATGTACCTATTTGAGGTTTTAATAGCTTGTAGATAAATCTTGCTTTAAATTGCGCTTTATGGTTCCTTACAATGTACAATATTTGATCATAGCTCTTGAACAAATTGATGCCATATATTTTCAAAGAACATGCATAACAGAAGATATTAACATTAATTTAAAAATCCATTAAGAATGAAGAAATAAAATCAAAATGTGAAAGATTTACTCTCCTTGTTATATTTAAAAAAGCTCTTTTCCTCCTACAGGGATGTTTCACAACAGACTAAAACTAAGCCAAATCCTTAATTTAGTAACGAACAGTCCCTCTGTGTGACAGAACAGGCAAAACATCTCACTCTTATCATGTATTCTGTTGCAATGTATTCAGATTAAAGGTACACTGCTCACTTTGTGTGTCTGCAATTGCCCTTGTGGTTGAAATTAGCATTACAAAAACACTGTTGCTTTTTTTGGATTTCAAAATATAAACAATGAGGAAATTTGGGTTTCTCAGGGCACTATACCACAATTGAGGAGTGTACCTTTTAAGAATACTTTCGCTGCCTGTGTTCACATCACTGACTCTCCAGCATCCCCTTTGCCTTTAGGTTGCCACCACTTAGCATAGATGGCCTCCTCGTAGTCTCCCATACCTTCAAACTCGAGGTCAGGGGAGTCAGATGCCACCAGCGCAGCTTCTTCTGGACCCAAAAAATCCTGAAAAGCAAGGCTCAATATTAAACATTGAAATAAAGAGACTAACATGGCTGTCAGGAGATAAAATATCTGTCTGTTGGTCACCTCGACATTTAACTGCAGGTATTTTTCTACGGATGCCAGCATCTGTTTCTGAGTGGAAATCTGGTTGTAGTACTTCAGAGCCTCCTGGAGAAGTACAGACAGATTATCAATATGGAAAGAACTTGGAAATTATGCTTTGTTAGCAGAATAACAAACCCCAAACGTTCCCCTCACCGCCCGAGGTGTGAAGTGGGTGGGCTGCAGACCCCACCGCTGGCTGTAGGCCTGGTAATATGCCAGGTTGTGTTTCATCACTTGGTCCTCGGGTTCAAATAAGATGTAGCTAGATGCACAGGGCACGGCACTGTGGCCATCATCCACTGTCACAGAGAGGAAACGACAGCCATAACAGCTTTAAAGACACGATCCTTGATTTGTATTTGGTATTCCCGCTTGTGGGAGGAATACCAGCGTGAAAGCAGCTGTACAAAAACGTAGTTGAAACTCTGAGACCTCCCACACCTGAGTGTTGAGTGGCTAGCTCTCCTCTCTACTCCCCCCCCTATACAGTTTTCCTAGGCACCCACTGGTCTCTACCCCTCCCCATACAGCCATGTGCACATTTCCTGCACAGTTGTGTCTTAAACGGTGAGTTGTGGCGGAAAATTTGAGTGTACATTTTAAAACGATTACACTTCGTGTCTAAACATTAGACAGCATTAGGCATTACTTACTAGTCGCCAGCGTACTTACACTTGTAGTAAGCGTACTGCAGGTAATGGTAAATGGTAGCCACAAATTTCTCCACAAAGTAGCCACCAACGTTAGGCATCAGGTTGTCTTCACAGTTCAGTTTACACCTTAAAGCTTCAACATAGTCATCTGTGGAGAGACAAAACATGGATGCTCTTACTATTAAAGGTACGCTCCTCGATTGCGTTACAGCACCCCCAAAAACCCCAAATTTCATCTCTAACTGACGGTAATGTTTGAAAAACTACTGTCCAAAGAGGGGTAGAGAACAGTGTAAGCATTAGACAGCACTCAGTTGTGGGAGAGGCATGCATGGCTGAGTTTCAAACCAAAACAATGTTCAACTACATAGGATAATTCCAGACACAAGGACATTGAGGAGGAATTTAAAATATGAAACTGTGTATAGATTAGATCACAAAAAAGGTTTTGCTCCAAAAGCAAAGATGTAGGGATAGCCATTATCCCACCGCCTCTGCAAACAATGGAATGTAAACAAGACGACACATTCGTGATTTTATGATTTACAAGAAGCATTTAAACGTAATGTTAGATAATTATTGAATTAATTATCTGTGAGGAAGCTGGAAGACGACTTAATATTAGACGAGATTCAGTGTGAGTAAATAAGGCCTACCAAGTGGATGACAAATCCATGTTTGCTTGTTTTCCTCTGTTAATCTTCTACGCAGCTAACCAAAGTAAGTATTTAGCTCATAATGCGATGTGGCATGCTTAAATGTTTTCAGTACACAGTTACTCTGGGTATTTTAATACAAACCTGCCATTCCTGGGTAAAGGTGGCTGACTTGGGCCAGTGTGTTTGTCTCCTCACATTCTGCTTGACAGAGCTCATTCTCCTGCAGGTACTGTCTCAGAGCCCCCTCCATATGTTCCGTACTGCTGCTGTAGTCTCCTGAATTGACAAGCGTCACCGCTTTCAGGAAGGAGTGCTGGAGAGAGTACATATACTGAGATTGTCAGAGGAACTTGGTTGTGTGGAGAGAATAAACAGAATAACTACTTCCAAACACTACTACCATACTAACTGTATTTCACATGCAGTTCTCGTGTACATATACCCTAAAATATGCTTCAGCACTGGCATTGTTATCCTTGAACTGTATACAGGGCACGTTATATCCCTCTCACCTCATAGGGTCTCTCTTCGTGGTCTATGAGGTAACCGCTTAGGTCGTATTGGGATTTATAATGTTCCATTACTTGATTCATTTCTTGGTCGTCTGGGTTCTTCTGGAGATAGGAGTGGGCACATGGTACAGCTCTCTGCAGGTCATTCAGCTGGGAGATGGAAAATATATATGGGGGAAATATATCTATCACCAAAATAATAGACCTACACATTAAAGTCAAAATATAACACTGGTGAGTTTAAATGCACCCACAGATATGATCTAATTAGGGTCATGTATGATCATGCTTCATATATTGGGAGTGATGTGACGTATGACATTTATACCAAGTGTCATGAGTATTGTATGGGTTGACATGTTTTGGCAGGTTGCTGTTCAAATCCTTAAAGTTTAATACCTGCTGAGTGATTATGGGGCCACAAGAACTGTACAGAGTAGGCTATTTCATGGTCTGTAACTTCTTTAATCTGATCTAAAAATGTCGGGCTGGCTCACCTTTGAATGTGCAAAGTGCAGATAACGGTAGGGTGACCTTTTGCTAAGGTCCTCTATTATCTCCTTCCCTGGAAAAGGCAGGGAAAGCGCAGGAAAGTGTTCTCTGCACTTCTTCATACAGGACGCGCGCATCATTCCGTGCCAGTAGACACGAAGATCCAAGTTCCCAACAAAGGAGGGCTGATCTTTAAATATCGTATCATTGCAGTGTTGTACGCAATATCTCACGCTGTCCCTCAGAAGCCGATGCAAACGCAAGCTTAATTCCATATAGTGTATAGATTCCGTCCAATTTTCGGCTGCATAATGGTCCAATGCCAGTCCGTACGCCTTGGCAAGTGGCATAAATTCTTCTTTTGGAAAATTCCTAAAATGGTAGTTCTCATATTGCGCCACCGCAAGAGAAATGAGAGAAAAACGAAATACAGTTAATAAGAGTTCTCTATTTACACATAAGGAAACCATGTTAAACAATGTGCCTATACATATTAGCCTACTTGTTGCGTCCTTTATTAAAAACGTTTCCACCGCATCGTTTCTGCCTGGTGTTCTGTTGAACTGCTTAGGGGTCTTTGGGAATTTAACAATTGGTCAGTTGTAGACTCCTGTCTCAGATTTCCCGGTGCAGCAAGGGGCACATGCAGCTGCCACAAAACAAGTTCTTTATTTGGCCATGCGGTGCTTTTTAAGAATTGACATGTGCATCGTTGTGTGTTGAGAAAGTATTTTGATATGCAGCATTGGGAACGATATTTATAAACATTCTATAGCCCTCTCCTCACAGACACGTTGGGCCGAAGCATTCTATTGCCTACTGTAACCAATTCCCAAATTGCAATGTAGCCTAGGTACTCATTGGTAAGTCAAATAAATAACCCACATTTTAGCCACTTGATATTTTATTAAATTATTGTAATAATTTAATCGTTTGTATAACAGGTTTTATTGTGACTGTCGAAATGGGCGTGTCTTCTGTCCTCTTCTCCACACTGGAGCAGTTTTGTGGTCCTTGGGACAGTCGCCATATCGGCCGGAGGGTAGGGTATTCCTTTAGGCCCAGCATCCAACTTGTTGCATCTGGAAACGAATCCTTACGAAAGCCAGCGTTTGCGTAGGCTACATCTATTATGCTAGGCAAATGAGTTTTAAATCAACAAGTTAATACAGGGTTTTAAATAATACACCCACCCGCATTTCCGAATTCCCTCCCACGTAATATGAGATTAATAGGCCTACTCGGGAAGCGAACACAGCAGGCCTATGTGTATTTTGTATAGCCTAAGGCTCAATTTCTTAATGCACAGTGGCAAGATCTTAATTTAAAAGAGGGGAACATATCCACGACGGGCTATGATAGGCTGAGCCCCACAAGCGCATCCTGGTTTTCGCCAGACTTGCAGCAGTACGCCCCGTTTCCGACAGTAGCGGCAACCTGGAGATTGTCCACGTCTACAAGATTTGAGCCCAAACGCCATGCAGCTGCAAACACTGTTCTTTAGCTCATAGACCGTCAGCCTGTGGGAGTCTTGTGTTGCGTTGGTGGCTTTAGGACGTGTAAGCATCGCGATTAGACTTTTAGATTTTTTTAGTTCGTCTAAGTTAATATTGACTAGTAGCCGATTCTTTAAACATGTTTGCAAGCTTTATTTGTATTTTCTTGCTCAATACGTGGCGTTACATTGAGTGCAATCCAAATCCCCTTGGAGATGTAGTCGTGGACAGATACTCCATGCCCACGGTCTGTCCTAGAGAAGTAAAAAATGGAGATTATGTCCGCTATCATTACAACGTCACATTTCTCGACGGAAAAACGTTCGATTCGAGGTGGGTGCATTTGCATTATAGTACATTTTCTCATGGGTAGTCATTCTACGTTGCCTTTGTCAACTAAAAGTAAGCATCTGCAACTTATGCATTTGCGCACTATACTTGCGTTGATAACACTGTTGGGACAATATTTGTACTTGATGCGCTACATTCTGTAACTTCATGTGAAGTAGGCCTAAGCTAGATCCAAACACAGATAGGCCCTTCTACTTTAGTACATTCACGTCGGGCTCAAATATAACGCAATATCTAACTTATCAAACTTTTGCATCTATTACACGGCCGCAGTCATGATAAAGGAGCGCCGAAAGTCGCCCTCATAGGGGAGGGTCGCCTCATCGCTGGTGTAGACAAAGGCATCCAGGGAATGTGCGTCAGTGAGCGCAGGAAAGTCACCGTACCCCCCCACCTGGCCTACGGAAAGGACGGTGCAGGTAACCCATGCACATTTCAATCTTGCTAACCTCCTTGGTGAAATGATATAGGATCATGCTGATTTCGTCACTGTCTTCTCAGGTGATGTGGTTCCCCCAGATGCCACGTTGGTGTTTGACCTACATCTGTTAGACGTGTGGAACAAAGCTGACCTGGTTGTCACAAAGACTATTTCAACTCCAAAAGACTGCAAACGTTCGGTGATACGCACTGATTTTGTGCGCTACCACTACAATGGCAGCCTTCTGGACGGCACCGCCTTTGACTCCAGGTGAACTGGTACTGGGGGGATGATGGGAGTTAGTGAGGTTAACGAGGTTGGATTGGCATTCCAAAATGGTATGCTACAGGTTGACATAAACTAGTAGGCTATTATACAATTATCCAAACAATGACATATTATAAGTAGTCAATCGACAACTCATTTTAAGTATGGGTCCATTGTAATTTATTAATAATTCTAAATATTTATTATTATTTTTTAATAAATTTAGAATTAAGTCTAACTTTTATGTACACGTATGCCTTTAATAGTGGTCTTTAATTAATTATATTATTATTATTATTAAATTATTAAATGTAATGTATGCATGTAGCCTACATTTTTTAATGATCTAAGACCTTATCATAATTATGCCAAACTTCTTTTACATCAAAATTAAATTGATTAAAGACTGGTGAATTGGCTAGCTCATCTGTCTGTTTCTTTGTACTGTGTTATCCAGGTGTGTTGTATGTGTTTGACTATGCGCTTGTATGAGCCCTACCTAGCTACAACCGGCAGCAGACCTACAACACATTACTAGGGGAGGGCTGGCTGATTAAAGGTATGGACGAGGGCCTGCTAGGCATGTGTGTCGGAGAGACCAGGAAAATTATCATCCCACCATTCAAAGCCTATGGAGAAAAAGGATCAGGTAAGCACATATCGAGGATACAGTAAATTAAAGAAACAGTTGGCTTTTAATAAAAATAAATCTAACCACAGTATATGCACACCTGAAGATGTACAGTAGCCTATATTTTAAATATACCATATACAAAAAAGGTCCTTATGTGCAGAAGCCAGTTGCCTACAGTTATTTAAGCTAATATACTACAACTCCCACATTCCTCCCACCAGGCACAGAAATTCCTCCTCAGGCAACCCTGGTGTTTGATGTGCTGTTGGTTGACATCCACAACCCAAAGGATAATATCACTATAGAGAACCAGGTAGTGCCTGAGTCGTGCACACGCAAGACTGTGGTGGGAGACTACATTCGCTACCACTACAACGGATCCTTCCTGAACGGAGTCATCTTTGACACTAGGTTAGTGGTCGGTAAATTGGAGGTTACGTTTCAGGAACGCGGACAGCTGATACCCATTATGTTGTATATCATCTTTTCTGTTTTTCCACATCCTCAACTGCAAATCAAACAAATCAAAATTGAGAGTGGAATTTATCGGCTTACTTACCTCAATATTAAATCACTCTGATGTTTAGTAAATGAGAAACTATCCTTTATGGACAGGAACATTTAATTTTTTTTCTTCATTCGCTATTGACTGTTTCTTAAAGACATAGTTCTTCCAACATGTCTGCAAAGGGGGTCACCATCTCAAATGACAGTATGTATTCTCTTGTTACTATTCTATTTACCACTCTAGTTATTCAGTGGCTGATGAATACAATAGTTCAGCTGAACCAGTACCCACCCCGAACAAGGGGTAAATTTACAGTCAGCGGGAAGACTTATATTGAGGTAATAAAGCTACAGAGTCGAGGATTTAACAACATTCCGCTCTAAAGCCATTCTCAAAGCACAGATCTATAATCGTAGTTTGATGTCCTTTTGTCAAAATACAGCTGCTACAATACAATATTTGTATTTCGTTTTTTTGTTTTGAGTCTGCCAAATGAAGTATTTTGTTAATTGATTAAATCAATCCTGTTGAAAAACCTTGCAACATATTTAAAGCTGACTGTCATACCACTAAGCTTTCTTATCAAATTAGTGAACCCATGATAAATATTTATTTCTGCCAGTTACCAGAGGAACAACACCTACAACACCTATATTGGGATGGGTTACGTGATCGCTGGGATGGACCAAGGTCTTCTGGATGTTTGTGTTGGAGAGAGAAGGAGGGTCATTATTCCTCCACACATGGCCTATGGAGAGCAGGGAGCAGGCAAGTTAACCTGCACATGCATTAAACAATAGTACCACTCAACATTGAAAAGGATTACTCAAAAAGCTGCTTGGACTGAATTGGGCCTTTTTTAATTGTAATTTTTTAAAGCTAATTAATTATTAATGTGAATGTTGCAACATGTAAAAGACATGTGTACGAGATAACATTGTTATGGGGGCAGGACAGTCTAGTGGTCTGGGTGTTCAACTCCCAGCTGAAAGGTCATGTGTTCGAGCTCAGTGTTCGATGCCCATTAAGCATCCTTGAGAAGATGCCTAACACACTTTGGATAAAAGTGTCTGCTAAATGACCTAATTGTAATTAGGCAAATTCACAAGTATTTCAAAACCTTACCTTTTATTTAAAACAACTTGCAGTAAGTTCAACTTCAAGTTCAAGTATTAAAGACCAGGTAAAGTTTAGGCATCTTGTTCAAGCATGTTTATGGCTGGGGATATTGTGGATTGAACCCAGGACGTTCCAGTTGGGAGGAAAACACCCTAAAATTAGGCTGTACAGCCCCACCACACAAAAACACACCTATGAAGAATGCATGTTTTCTGCCACTTTAATTTAACATTATTATTCCATTAATCCCGTTGGTTGACCCGTTTTACAGGTAAGGATATCCCTGGCTCAGCCGTGCTGGTCTTTGACATCCACGTCATTGACTTTCACAACCCCAAGGACCCTGTGGAGATTCGGGTCACCTACAAGCCTGAGGTGTGTAATGAGACCAGCGCTGCCGATGACCTGATCCACTACCACTACAACTGTTCCCTACTGGACGGCACCTTGCTATTCTCTTCGTGAGTCTCTAGCCGGCTATATATATATATATATATACACACACCAATGAACACACACACCAATGAAATCTTCTGTGCTGTTCATGTTTTTGTACAGTTAAATTACAGTTTTAGCACATTCGTAAATTCAAACAGTGGATAAAAAAAAAAAACAGCAGCTCATTTTCTCACAGCACTAGAAGCATTTCTCATATAATGTATTGAGTAAGGCCTGCTGGTCAAATTGGATTATATTCCTTACAGATTTCTGTAAAATAAATTGAGTTTATGCATGCACATACTATGTGTACATACCCTCCTGTGAGGATTGCACTTTGAGAATGTTAAGTGTTTCAATGTTAAAGCCGTTGAGAGAGACCACATGTAACTGAATTCCGTGCTTTGTTGACTTGTTGTCGACAGTGACGACAATCTTCAGGACGCAGTGCTGGGTGCAGACAAAGTGATAGACGGCCTGGACGAGGGATTGAGGGGCATGTGTGTGGGAGAGAGGAGGGTGGTCACTGTGCCACCTCACGTGGGCCACGGGGAGAGAGGAGGTAAGACTCTTATTACTGAAACACTTGGGATTAGAATGACAGCCTAGCTTCAGATGGAACAGATTGGTGTATTTCTCTTAGTAGAAACCAACAGCAATGCTACAATTATTCTCTGCATTACAGCCTTTAAAGCCCCCCCCCTTCTCCTCTCTGTCTTGGTCTTACAGCTGCTGGGGTGCCAGGCAGTGCTGTGCTGGTCTTTGATCTGGAGCTGATAACCCTTCAGAAGGGTGTGCCACCTGGCTACCTGTTTGTGTGGGTGGAGGAGAGCCCTGCCAACCTGTTTGAAGCACTGGATTTGAACAAGAACCAGGAGGTCCCCATGGAAGAGGTATGCTTCAGTTAACAATATAATGACGATGATTTGTTCAGACGATAGCCAAACAAAAAGGGAAATAGCGGAATACTCCATTACATATTCTGAATAATGGTAGAATGTGTGTGCGTGTAAAAATAACGTCTAACCTTTTTTTTTTTTTTTTCATAGTTTGGAGAGTTTATCAAGCTCCAGGTGGCAGAGGGCAAAGGTCGCATGAAGCCAGGCATGGACCCTGACGTCGTTATCGCCGACATGTTTAACAACCAGGATAGAAACAAAGATGGCGTCATCACGCCCGATGAGCTCAAACTGAAGGTAGAGGAAGACAGGGAGCGAGAAGCGATACACGAGGAGTTGTGAGCGGAACAGACGTACATTCTCTCAGGGACAGAGCCAAACACCTTAAACATGTTTAAAGAGAGACACCTTTTTTTTTTTTTTTTTTTTTTTTTACAAAAAAGGTCAATTAGCAGACACTTTTATGTTGAAAGTATTTGAGTGGCAAGAAAATAGTGTGATGTGTGGTTGTGTGTTTGAAGGAGTGGTGTTTCATAGTATTGGCATTGACTGAAATGAACCTACAAAACAAGCACCTTTGTTTCCCTTATGCGCTCAATGTTGTTTTTGTTTTTTTAAGATAACTCCTTTTTTTTGTAATTCGTTGTTGTTTCTGATTTTCCTATTTGTGATGTCATGTCAAGGTCTGACACTTATGTAACTAATGTAACTATTAGCTTATTAGGAATGCACTTTCAGGACTAGAAAAATGTGTTCAGTGTCATCCATTCTTCAACATTTTACCTAAATAAGACTGCATAGCAAGCAATCAGTGAAACATGAGTATAAAAAGAGATGACGTTGAAATTTCAATTAAAGAAATGGTTCAAGTTTTTAAAAGGCGTATGACTCATTGCACAACAATCAGCTTCAAATAAATTCTTAAATAAGTTACTAAAACATTAGTTTAATCTTTGTCCTTCCCTTTTTAGCTAGGGGCTCAATGTTCAGTCTCTTATTAGCAGAAACTATAGGATTAAACAATACAGTATGCTTCGCTAAACGTACAAGTTCTTCCATCCTCTAGTGACGACAACCTAATGTAGCAACAGGAACATGTTAACTTCATCCGTGAGGTCCAGGTTGTGATTAATAAAATACATGAATATAAGTCAATCATTCTCGTTTTAAGTAAACTTAAATATGTCAAACTTTGGACAGTGATAAAAACACAATAAATATAACTCAAAACACTGATTGTTAGGTAGAATTCAAGAGAATTGCACCAATAACCACTACTGTGAACATAGCAAGGTAAAAAATCCAGTCTCTTGATCTGGTTTGAGGTATATGGTGGTTGTCATGGCGATGGTGCTTCAGCATGCAAGCTGTGGCGTGAAGACGTTGCTCTGCTGCGTGATTTAAAAAGTAGTTCCCGATGTGACACAACCGGGAGTCGGGTCAGCGTCGACTCCCTCTCCCATGAGCCCTACTTGCTGTTACTTGCTGAGGTGATGTAGTTGAGAACTGCGTTGGGTACGTCCATCGTCTCGTCCGTCACCAGGACGATGTCAAAAGAGTTGACGTAGGACTCTTTCCTCTCCTCCACCTGAGACAGAGAGAGCAATTTTAAGACCAGCACATTCAAGTGCAGGGTCACTCTTAAAAAGGTCCACCATGCAACTTTTGGGAGTATTAGCAAACAAAACCAATCCGATGCAAAAAGGTGTTCCCTACCCATTCCTACCAATCGCAATCTCGCTTGCTGGAGACGACGGGTCTTTGTGCAACCTTGTGAGATGCAAGGAACACCTCTGATTGGTTGAATCTGATGTGGGTCACTGGTTGTAGTGTTTTCAAATATTTGCTCATCCCAGTCAAGTTTTCTACTGTAACTTTACGAGGGAGTACTTAGCAATATATGGTTTATGATTTAAACACGTGGACTGTCTTTGGAAATGGTTCTCTGTAAGGGAGTGTAAGAGCTGGACCCAGTTCTCCAACCTGATCCACTTTAAAACAGTTAAGCTTTTACTCGGACCTGGTCGTTGAGAAAGCCGATGGTCAGGATGTTCTGGGGCTGGGACACCCCGTCCGCCATGGTTAAGTCTCCCAGAGAGTCCCCCAGCAGCAGCACATTGGGCCGGCCCTGTAGCTCCCTGAGGCGGGCCGCGTGCGACAGAGCGCCCTCCCTTTTGTTAAAGGTGTGGATCAGTTGTCCTTTAAAGGCCTGCAGGACTCCCTTATGAACAACACAACACTTATGTAGGGGTCAGAGGATTATTAAAAGGCTGTATTTCAGCTAGGCTTTATCTTTAAATGCCTTCCCCATTCATGTCAATTACACTCAACTCATCACAAATACTACATGGGCCAAGGCGTGGTCTATCTTACAGTGTGGTCAAAGTCCATGTAGTTGGAGATGACCCGGACGTTGGGATGGAAGACCTGGTTCTGGCGGATCACCTCCTCCAGAATGTCTCCAACCCCGGCTGAGAAGATCAGCAAAGGAACCTGCCGCTCATTCAGGTGGTCGAAGAACACCTTGTAGCCCTCCCTGTTCACACACAGTGCATGGCTCACAATTAAATACAGTTGCTTCAAGTGGATTTGGGGAAATTGTGTTTTAATCTTAATATGTAGTCTAGTGGTCTAGGTGTTGGACTCCCAGACGGAAGGTCGTGGGTTCGAGCCCCAGAGTTGGTCTACCTCCAAGCATCCTTGAGCAAGATGCCTAACCCTTATCTTCTCCATGTAAAAGCAGCATGTCTGCTAAATGACCGAATTGTAATATGTTACACACATTTCAAATGTGCATACAATAAAAAACAATAAAAGGGCTAACATATCTTAGTTTATCCTCAGATATTGTATTTAATGTGTCCTTAAGCCAGACCCATCCAAGGTGTGGTGATGAAAGAAGTTTTAAATCATGAATGTTTCCATGAGAATAGTTTGCATGAGGCCTTCATGACAATATGAAATGAGCTGCAATCTGGACTGGGCAATGCTCATTCAAGTTGTGTGGACCTGAGCATAGTGCTGGACTCCTTGACAGCCTGGGCCAACAGATCCTTCCTGATCTTCTGCTGAATCAACAGCTGGTGGACCTTGCTCCACCTGGGGAGTATAGCACAAGACCACCTCAATGTCTCAACCAGGTGTGATGTAAGGTCCCTGATAATTCAACTAAAAATAAACAGTAACGCTACTGATTTGTTTGTTACTCACCATTCTACCATCAGGGGCATCTTTTCCTCAACAGTCCTGCCAGCATCAATCTCTATTGGGTAGTAGGTATTCAACAGCTGCCTCATCTACATGGCAGAGACCAACACGTTTACAGAGAAAACAAAACTAAAAAAACATACAAACCTTTCAAATACACAGCTAACTCCACAGTAGTCACATCGCCGTACATAGCAACAGAGAACACACATTGCAATGCTGTGTCTCACGCTGAAAGGCAAAAAAAGTAAACTACAATAATTTTCATCCTTTCAGTTTTAAGGTGAATATGACTCTTTAAGTACACGCAGCAGAGTCAAAAAGCCTGGTTACAACTGGTTACAGCTTAACCATGCTTACCTCTTTAGTGCAGGCTTCATTAATCAATGATCTGTTGTCAAGTATATCTGGGGAAAACAAGGAGGCAGGTTGAGTTTTATTCTGAGATGCATGTTTTCTCGTAGTGTTCTGTGGTCTGGATACTTACTATGAGTGGTGGGGACTCTCTTCCCATTATGCGCAAATCTGGTTAGCGTCATGTCAAAGTCAGAGATTACCTGAGGAAATAGGATATTTAAAGGCACAATCTGCAATTGCACACACTGCAAACATCTGCCCTAGCATTCCTTTTCACAAGGCACCTGCAGGCTGCCTGCACCGGCCTGCTGCATGGCTTTTATAGTCTCCTCCACGCTGCTGCGCTGCCTCATCAGCACTGAGGACTTGGCCAGTTCTGGGACCTGTACAGGGGAGTAGATCACTTGAGATCACACAGCTAGGAAGAAGCAAAGCAGGGTGCGTGAGACAGACATGGGACAAACAGGCACTGACACCTCATTAGAACAAACTTCACTCATATAAAGTATATTATTCATGAAACAAATCACAAAACATGATATTTTTCTAATGTAATACCTATGTAGAACCTGGTAAAAGAGAGAGAGAGAGAGAGAGAGAGAGAGCGCGTGAATAAAACAGAAGAAGCCTGACCTCATCAGTCTTGACCAGTTGGTGCCACACTGCTAGGGCAGTCCGCAGGGGTAAATAAATCCAGGGAATCTGGTGTCTCTGTATATCGAAAAGAGGGGGGGGGTAAATGTTGGCAAGCACAGTAAAGAAAATTTCCCATAACACGGCCTACATTTAGCTACAAATACAGGGAATGGATCTCTGGTTGACTTCACCCATTTTACAGCAGCAAAACAATAGCATGTATGTAGAATGTATACTTGCGTTAACTATATCTGGTCACATATAAACTTACCATTTTAAACACGAATATGGATGACACCAATATAGCTATTTAAAAGGGTAACGTTTTATGAACATTACATTTGATTAAAATGGGTCTGTAGTTGAAATGTCATGATTTATTAGTGAAAATTGTTTATTCTGTCGATGTACATTGTTTACATACTCGGTCCAGCTTTACTATTCCTGGTGATACACATTGCATCGAAAGGTTCCGCAGTACTTGTTCCTATATAATCCCATTTGAAGCAGAAAAATTTGTTGACACCTCAAATCTTTTTTGAACTTCCAACTATTGTAACGGAATGTGTTGTCAATCTACAACTCTGTTAACTGAAACGTGCACTGAAGACATATGAATTCGAGTTGGATTACAGTAAATGTGCTGATGCAGTAAATCAGCACAACCTACCTCTGCCGTAAGGTGCCGCTGTGTTCCACATGTAAATCTCTGGTGTGACGCTGTACTCAAGAATGATTGGAATCAGTAGGGTACCTGCTCCAATGTTAAACGTGCAGAAAGTCACGCATAGCACAGTATAATTATGTAGAACAAACAATGGTGACCAGAAGCATTGCTTTTGGTTGTTATGTCGTGCCTGGCCTGCAGCAAGCGACAAGAAAGCTGCACACATACGTCATCAGTGTTTTATTGCAAAATACTAATACAGTACTTCTAAGTCTTGTATTCGTGCATGTGTCAGCTTTTACAAATAAGTACGACACGTTTTATTTCCCAACTGCCGTACCATGTAGTTTTGAACAAGAATAATCAAGTCTTGTTATAAAACAACAGCATTCACACAATGCTTTATTGAGGATATAAGAAGCATTGCCAAGCACAACAGACGGAACTGAACTGAGTGAAGTGATTTGGCAATTGCATACGCCAAATAGTGCAAATTATGGTTTTGTCCAATTCAACATGTTAGGGTAATACTGAATATAAAATGTACAGTGAACATTGTTTTACTCTTAACCTTGTAATCCTGTTTTCTAAAAACCACACACACACACACACACACACACACACACACACACACACACACACACACACACACACACACACACACACACAAACTCTCTCTCTCTCTCTCTCTCTCTCTCTCTTTTGGAAACATTAAAATGGAAACATTAAAATAATGTTATTTAGGCAGTGTATTTAAGTGCTGAGGGAACAGTAGGAATTTAACTGCTTTCCATTCAAACTGAAGTGAACTCAGCATTGGATGTGGGACTGCAACTGTATGTGCATGGTGAGGGGTTCAAGTTGAAACTCCCCCAGCGTTTGTTGCATAGAGACCCTGTGGCAAGAGCCGTCCTGGGGCACAAGGTACCTCTGGCCACCGCGAAACCTGAGGGCGTGCAAATATAACAGTTATGAATCAGCATGTTAAGTGTTTATTACATAGTTAAAAAAGGTACACTTCTTTATTTGGGAATTGCCAAAATTACAAAAAGGTTCTTTTGGTTTAACTGGGCATGCGCACGAACCACCTGCACCAAGTACTGAATGGCTGACACTCCTCCTTCCTCCTCCCCCTACAGCCATGTATACTTTCTACACTAACAAACAAAGAGCTGTACCTTTGGGGTTACGTGGGTACTATAAAGCAACCGATTGTAGGCTACCTTTAACGCACTAGTGTTTGCATCAAGAATTGTAAAGGGAATACCCACTAGGCCTACCTGTCAGCAAGTTCCAACATTTCGTGCACCGTGGCAGTGGATATTTTTATATGACCTGTGCACATGAATGGTAAGACACTTTCCAGTTTCTGGGTTGGGTCCTGTTTCTGAGGTACAGCCTCTTTTTTGGAAAGAAGTCATATTTACATAAAACGCAAGCATAAAAACAACCCAATACTGACATGCCTATCTTTCGGTTGACAAAACACAGTCAGCTTTAACAGGTTTAGAGCACGGAGAAAAGGTTAGTAGTAGTTTGTAGCCTACACCGAAACATTGATTGTATTCAGATATTGCAATATACTCAGACTCAAGATTTAGTATTGTACTGCAGTGGAAATTGTGAGTAGGCTACTGACATTTTTTGTGTGCCGTATGTTCAGGTTGACTGTTGCCATAGGGCAGAATTGCAACGTCCTGACCTACAAGATTAAGTCCTACAGTAAGAAGCATGCAATGTGTACAGATGTCTTACCGTCTGTCCCAAAGTAGTCTACATCTCTCTTCCACGAGCTCACTAGGACAGATGGCCACCTTGTGGACATATAAAGACACAACAATTAGTGTCTTTCACACTGCAGCCTATGTGAGGAGAGGGGGATTGAATGTGAACTAAATTGAATATGACTACGAAGTATGGGTATCTATAAATTGCATTGCATCCAATATGAATGTATGAAATGGGTTTGTGAGACAGTAATATAGCACTAAAGGACTATTTAAACAAACATTTTAACTTCTTTGAGCTACCTCAACATGTCAGCTGACCATGACAGACCAGAACGTGGTGTTAAACACGAGCACTTTAAAGTGATATGAGTCAATTCTGTCTCATTCTATTGGCTCTACATCTGTGCTATGCTGCAACAAGGGCACCAGCTATATTTAAATACATTGTACGTTTCCGTTGTATACACTTCGCTACACCCCAAATCATTAAATAAATATAAACATATAACATAATGTGCAGTATATTATTATTGTGAATGTTTGCCATCCCTCTCCAATGTGTTGTCAAATGCAGAATGACGAGCTGAAGATGATCTTTATAAAAGGCTTTAAGTTCCCAGCACTTCCTATAACTCCAGTCTTTATAATGTCAGTACTAGAAACTATTAAAAAGAAATAAGAAACTTTGCTCTACCTCTCCTTCCCTCCATCTGACACGCAGACCGCAACTCAGATCTGTCCTCAAGTGGACCGGTCCATCCCCCTTGAGAACACAGCTATGTCCTCCTCTCTAACTGAAGAATCTCTGAGTCATCCTGTTCAACAAACTGTCCTGCGCAGCAAACGTCTCAGCAACGACCCATACCTACCGATTTTCTCTCTACAACATCACAAGGATAAGGCCATTCCTCACAAGAGAAGCAGCACAGCTCCTGGTCCAAGCTTTAATGACCCCTGACAAGACTACTGCAACTCTCTGCTAGCCGGACAACTGGCCTCTGCTACCAGACCCTTACAGCGTTGTTGTTCAAAAATCCCGCAGCACTTCTGTTATTCAACCATCCCAAGTTCTCCCATGTACCCTCCCTCTTCTGAGACCTACACTGGTTCCTTATCACGACCCGCATCTGATTCAAGACACTGGTGTTGGCCTACAAGGCAGTAAAATACTGCCTCACTACCTCCAAGCAATGATCAGGTTCCAGGCCCCAACCAGAGTAGTGGGGGGATTTTTTGTTATCATGTTAAGACATATACAAGATTTTCTCATTTGTCCATGCCCAGAAGCAAAGGGAACTTAACAGAACTTGACAGCCTTCACAGCGCCTTGACCTCAATAAACTCAATAATGTATATATACTGCTGATAAATATTTAGTTATATTCATTTTCTTGAGGCCGCCGCCACCACCCGCCCTGAATGGAGGACGTAAAATTACTGTTGATAAATATTAATTTAGTTATAATACTTTTCTTAAACACTCCCTCAATGGAGGACGTTGTTATCAAATAATTATTTTGTTTTTATAGAATACTTATATCCAAATATACTACTGATAAATATATTTAGATACATTTTTGCTTTATAGAATATTTATATCTAAATATGTTACCGTTGATAAATATGAATTCAGTTATATTATCTTATACCCGCCACCACCCGCCCTCAATGGAGGACGTCGTTATCAAATAATTGTTTTTATAGAATACGTATATCTAAATATGCTACTGCTGTTAAATATTTATGTAGTCATATTTTCTTAAACCCACCATCACCTGCCCTCATTCAGGACATTGTTACTATTTATTTTGTTTTTATAGAATGTGTATTGTACTGCTGTTCAATTATTATTATGTTACATGGTCTTATACTCACCAACTCTTTAAAACTAATTACTGAAGGTAAATGGGTCCTTGACTAGCATATCTTTTACAAGAGCAAATCTATTGTTCATGTCACACTGAAAAGAGTAAGCTACGTATCCTATTATTTATTAATCCGTACTGTTAAACGGACGCTGCCTTGTGAAAGTGTAAAAAGGCGAAGAATGTGAGCTCTGGTGACTAAGGGGTCTTAAGAAGTTACTAAGTTACTAAATTTCAAATGAAATCTCCTGCATCTAAATGACCTAGAGCCATCAAATTGTGAAAGCTTTACTATGAAATCGTAATCGGCCTGGACCTGAACCAGACGGTCAGGCTTAAAAAAAAAAAAAAAGGAAATCGGAATTGGCCAAGAAAAACGCAATCAGAGCAGATGTGAGAAAGTAACATCACGTCTATCAAAAACTGGTCTAAATAGATGGAAGGGACTAGCTATACACTATACATTATACTGTTACTATACATCTTAACCTATAGAGATAAATGACAATAAATACTTAATCATAACCTATAGCATCTTATCATACATGATCTAAATCAGTATCTTATAAGAGCCTAAAAGTTATACCTAGGTTGTCTTATCTTAGCTAGGTCTTAAATGTGGATGGGGCGATAAAAGAGTTTGTTGAAATTTCAACGCATTCAATCCAACGCATTGTGAAGGTGGAGCTCAAAATAAGGGAAGCGATTTAAAGGAAACAGATGTTCATGTAAACACAGTCCCACCGGCAACAAACCCATGGCTAGTAGTTAGCTAGGGAATGGCTGAATCCCTGTGAATTGTATGCTACAGAGGCTACACATCCGGACTAAATCCTCAACAAGTCAGTGCCCAATTTCGCTGCTCCGTTTATGCCACATTTTAAACAGAATGTACCCAGACTCTCGTCACGTCTGGTCCGCAAGACTGATCTTAGCATTTTATCATATATTATGTTATTATCTTATCTAAGTCAGTATCTTATAAGAGCCTAAAATGTATCTTAGGTCTATCTTTAAAAGTATATCTTACCATATATTATCAGAGCTTAAAAGTTATCGGACCTGCTTACCTTACCCGTCTACCGGCTTACATCAGTGGCCTCATCAGAGGGGTCCTCCTCATCAGAGACGTGCGAGTCCTCACTGCCAACAGGAAGACAACGTTTTTGTGGTAAACAGACACTGAACTAACCCATTCAGAAAACAAAAGCTGTGCCAACCTGGGATGGAGACACTCCTTGTCATGGGAGCCCCCAGCAGGCAGAGGGGCGGGACACGGTTCCTCCTCCACGGGGGGCGGGGACGAGTGACCCCGGGACGCCAGCCAGGCGAAGAAGGCATCATGGGAGTGCACGGAGCTGTCAGAGGCCAGAGGTGTGATCAGGTCAACTTTGGTCAAGAGTGCCAAGTCAGTGTCAAGATCTGAGACTCAAATCAAGTCCGTGTTCTAAATGTGGACATTTCATACAAAGCTGCACTATACAACATACATGTATATATATAACATTAAAACATACACTAGTGGGACAAATGTCACTTAACACAAAAAATGTCCAAGTCCAAGTCAAGTTTAATGTCCCTAGAACTTAGACTGAAATGTGTTGCTAGTGCTGCTTGGTCTGTTTGGTGCGAGTGTTGCTGGTCGGACTTAGAGGCAAGGTCGGTCTGCGCGTTTGTGGCAACCTAGGCCTGTTACGAGTGTTTTGATAAACCTATTACAGTGTTGCTACATCAACAGTACACATATTAAGCAAATATGTAGGTTGCAGCCTAAATGTGCGTGTGAGTGTGTGAGTGTGTATGTGTATGTGTGTGTGAGCTGTTAGAATTCTCGGTCTGAGTCTAGTCTAACGTCCCTAGAACTCACATCTAGTCTAAAGTAGGTCAAACGGTCAGGTGACACGTGTCCCTACCTCTCGTCAGAGCTGTCCTCAGCAGGGAGCGACATTCCGTAGCCGGAGTCGTCGTCGTCGGAGGAGGAGGAGTCCTCGCTGCCAACAAGGAGACGAGGTTATTGTCTTAACTTAAAACTAAACTAAAGCTGGACCTGAAACTGTAGTAGATAGAAACACATTACATTAAAAACACTAAACTGAACTAACCTGGGAGGGAGCCACCCCTCGTCATGGGGGGCCTCAACAGGCTCGGGGGAGGGGCACGTTTCCTCCTCATCCTCCTCTGAGAGACAAACAACACAAGCCCAGTTTATTTCTACAGGCCCAAATCCCAGCAAGCCCACACTGCCTACAGAAATACCCCCAACCAAAAGAGGGAGGAAATAAAAAAAAGGATAGAAACTAAGTTCAGTAGAAAAAGGGAAACCAAACAACGTCTCAATCTAATTAGAAAGTGAAATTCAGACAAAAATAGGTCAATTGTCAAAAACTAAGCTAAAAAGCCTAAAACTACCAACCCGAGTCCTCGCTGAAGGTGTCTTGGAAGCTCCTCTTCCTGCTGGGCCAAGCCTGAGCCTCCTCCTCCGGGGGTTGGGACGAGTGACACCGGCACGCCAGCCAGGTGAAGAAGGCATCGGGGGAGTGCTTGGAGCTGTCGGAGACCAGAGGTGTGATCAAGTCCCAGGGGCACCTCCAAGGGGGGGGAACCCTGATAAAAATCACTGGCCACCCCACTGGCCACCCCGCATATATGCATAATATGCTTACAAGCCTTGAATCCCTGCAGTCCCATATTTTGTGAGAAAAATGTATTATTATATATTATAATTTAATATATGTTCTTATTAATGCTCTGTGTTTTACAGTTTTATCTAATCAGAATTTCCACCTGTGCCGAAATATCAACCCAGGGCAGGTAGATATACAATTTCAAGTGAATCCCCTCTGCTGCTGAAGCAAATGAGGAAGACATACATTGTCATATTCTTTAACCAAGCCTGAGCCTTCTAGCCTGCCTAGCTGCCCACATTTTTCATGCGGTGTGATCCGAGGGTCAGTTACTGAAGTAAAACTAGCTAGCAAGGACCGCAGGATGAATTTTGTTTAAAAAAAACATAAATTATTTTTGGGATTGCATAATATTATATAATGATGACATTACACACGTATTACGCTCATATCAGAATACACACCTGTGGCGAACTTCATGTAGCCTAACGTACTGTATTTTGGCCTTTGACTTTAGAATGAAATGTGTTGCTAGTGCTGCTTGGTCTGTTTGGTGCGAGTGTTGCTGGTCGGACTTAGAGGCAAGGTTGGTCTGCGCGTATGTGGCAACCTAGGCCTGAGTGTTTTGATAAACCTATTACAATTTACAATTTACAATTAGGTCATTTAGCAGACGCTTTTATCCAAAGCGACTTACAATTCCATGGTGCTATTACATGGAGCAGGTAGGGGTTAGGCATCTAGCTCAAGGATGCTTACAGGTAGTCCACCTCTGGAAATCGAACCCACGACCTTGCGGCTGGGAGTCCAACGCCTAGACCACTAGACTATCCTGCCCCCTTATTACAGTGTTGCTACAGCAACAGTACACATATTAAGCAAATATGTAGATCAGGTTGTAGCCTAAATGTGCGTGTGAGTGTGTGTGTGTGTGTGAGCTGTTAGAATTCTCGGTCTGAGTCTAGTCTAACGTCCCTAGAACTCACATCTAGTCTAAAGTAGGTCAAACGGTCAGGTGACATGTGTCCCTACCTCTCGTCAGAGCTGTCCTCAGCAGGGAGCGACGATCCGTAGCCGGAGTCGTCGTCGGAGGAGGAGTCCTCGCTGCCAACAAGGAGACAAGGTTATTGTCTTAACTTAAAACTAAAGCTGGACCTGAAACTGTAGTAGATAGAAACCCATTACATTAAAAACACTAAACTGAACCAACCTGGGAGGGAGCCACCCCTCGTCATGGGGGGCCTCAACAGGCTCGGGGGAGGGGCACGTTTCCTCCTCATCCTCGGGGGCAGGGTGGGGGTCCTCCTCATCTTCATCGCTGGACAGGATCCACACCACCTCCTCCACGCCGCCTATGCCGGGAACAAGTTCCACGACATAGTCGAATGGAGAGGGGCGCCCTGCGGACAAACACGACACGACAAAAAAGTCCAGTTGATTTCTAAAAATGGCAGCATTGTGTGTTGTGCTGGTGTGTGACACCTCCAGCAGGATCTCAGGTCAGAAGCAGGACTGGTCAAGAGGAGAGACTCCTAGCCACCACCACTAACTCTAACCTAACCTCTCAGGACAATGCATGGCTATTAAAATAAGTCTTAAAGTGATATAGAACTTCTGTTCTTAACTCTATAGCGTCCTTAACTCAAGTCGACATGCTGCTGTTGGGATAAGATATTGTTACAGCAAAGTCTTTACGTTGATGACATTACGACTGGAAAGACCCACACAAATGCCTGCTGCTGCGTTGGAAAATAAGATGAATATAGCCAGTGCTTTAACAATATCACTTTACTGTAAGTCTGGATATAGTGTCATCCATAAACATTATTGTTTATGAACAAATTTGAGAGCATTAGCCGAGTAGTTTAAAATTTTAACCAGCAACTATTTACTTACGTCGGCCACAGCGATGAAGTTCTGGGCAGTACCAGTCAACCATCTCCTAAGAATGAAAGACAGTAAACTGATTATCACACAAGTAAAAAAAAAAAAAAGATAGAATTGCTGTATTTTGCGTTTGTAAGGGTTGTCTTTGTAAACAGTGAATGTAAAGGGAGGTTGTGTTGCAGGACTCCAGTAGGGTCGCAGGACGGGTCCAGAGGAGAGACTCCCAGCCTGTCACCTCCCCTCTGTACCATGACAGCAACACAGCTCCTCAATACACATTTATAAAGGAGGCCCACACGCATGCACTACAGACCAACAAACTCACACCAATGACACTCACGCTGCAGACTGAGAGCTATTCCACAATGGGTTAGTATTATTAAACACCAGTGCAAGAGAGGTTAACCTAACCTCTCATGACAGGTGGGCTATGTTTGATCAAATGCTTGGCTATATATAAAGTTAAATGACTGTAAAACAATAATGTGACAACCAACCATCTAATACCAGTGTTGATAGCAACCACTTACACCTTTGTGCAGAGCCCCACCAGTTTTTTTGTAATTTAAACATATTTTGTTGAAACTAAATCAAATAGGTAAACACTCAATAGCCTATTAGTGAAGGCAACAATCTTGTCTGGTGGGGCTTTAAAGTTTAAACCTTACCTTGTCCTTTTGTTTACGAGTAAACTGTTCGTTAAAGTCCTCTTCTTTCTATGTGGTATCTGAAATGTAAGAGTTAGATACGGTACCGGTAGCTAGAAGCTTGGTAAAGCGGGTGGGGGGGAGGGGGGTCAGTTAGCTGTTTTTACTGATTGATGAAATACTCAAAACAGCTTCACAAATACTCAAATGTTTGAAGAAGAAAAAAAAAACTGCAAAAGAATAAAGCTATCCAGAAAATGTCTCTGATCGCCAATCAAAACATTCGCCAACAAAGTCTCAGTGAGTCTGTCTGGGATCGAGAGGGTTGCGTTTAAAAAATAAATACTACCAGTTTTATTTGACGCACCTTGCAGTTGCCAGGACACACGTGCAGATAGAACGTCTGTACTTTTTCTTGCGCTACCCGTATACCTAGGCTACATCCACAAAATTTGGTTTAATTTCAGACATTAAACAGGTAATCTGTTTAAAGTTACAGATTATTTAAGGGTTGGGCATATAGTTATTAGTTAGGTTAAAGAAGAAGTTGTCAGAATGCGGGTAGAGAAAAAACGCTATCAAGCCTTCCTTACGGTGCAAGTGCACTGGAAATAATGTAATGAAAAATAATGTTCGGTGGAATTTGATTAATTAAAATACATTAAATAAAAAGATAAAATAATAGGTCAGAAATGCTTCTATTAATTGTGGTGCAAATATATCCACGAGCCCAACTATCTGGCAAGACTCGTGTAAGGCGAGGAAGCATCAATTTAGTGCTTATTCTTGGTAGGCTATTCTTGGTAACAGCTGAGATCCCAATTTCTGTAGGTGAAATCTTTATTATATAAACCAAATCATTTATGGTAATAGAAATGTGTTGTAATCTAAAAAAAATTAAAATAAAATAAACTTTGGCGAACCTTTAGGGTTCTCAGAAAAAAATTCAAAAAGGTAGCCTACAACTTTATTTAGAGATTGTTTTATTAATTCATTGTAGCCTAATGCTCGTTTTTCCCAGAGGGAAAATTCTAGTTATTTTAGCTTCTAGTTTTCAGAAATACATTAAATAAACAAGTTATAAATGCGACTTGATGGTACATTTATTTATTTAATATTCCTCTTGTTAACTGTGGGGTTTTTCAGTTTAGGCTACCAGTAAATTCTGCTATATTGCACCCGCCCCAACATATGTTTGTACTAAAATCCATAATGACAAGAATGATAAGTTAAACAAGATGTTCTTTATTATTATACTACTATATTAACAGCATATATATATTTAAAAAAAAGCAAATCACAGTTAAATAAAAAACAGCAAAACAAGGAACAAACATAACCAAGTGTGCAGTGGGCAGTTACAAAGCATCTTGAGGTCATAGTAATTCTTCACAAGTTAGACTAGGCTTTTACAGCTAACCAGACATCTAGATGTACGTGCAATTATTTATTCTCCAAACAAATCTGCCTTCATGGTCCCTCACAAAATTCTAGTTTAATACTCACTGGCCACATTCAAAATGCAATTAACCCCTTAACCTTTAGACACATTCTGAATAGAAGCAGAGAGAAAAAAAAAATTACATTTAAATGTGAAAGATTGAACCAGATTAAAAAAAAAAAAAAAAAACAGCATCTACTTCAGAGTAAAGGCAATGGTGATGCGACACTTAAAATATACTTTTTATTTCACATTTCTATTCCTTCTTACTCCAGTGACTTGTAATTAAAAACAAACATGGTTTAGAGCCCTCAGATACAATCTCTTCAACTCAGTTTAACAAGGAGGCAAATAACTTTGTAAAAATACTTTGGTTTAACTTGTGACGATCATCGAAGACCTTTCTCTGTTAAAGTGTAATATTTGGTGAAGGGCATATTAAGGGCAAATAAAAATAAAAAGTTGCGCTAGAATTGCTACTGCTTATACGAAGGTGCGATAGAAATTATACTTTAGACCTTCTAGGCCTAAAACAGGACAAGTGGTGTTGAAGAATAAACCACTGGTTAATTTTTCAGATAAACTTAATATATCTTATAGTATTGCTGAGATTTAAAATGAACAGAAATCATTGCTGTGAGAAACTACCACAGCCGAGCTAGTGAGATCATAATAAAAATATGCTGCAAGTCTTGCCCTTTAACCAACTGTGTGAGTCAAGATTTGTGCGGAATTTTACCCCAAAGTACCAATTAACTTTGTGCTGCCATACTAGATGCAGTTTCCATTGGTTTGGCTTTTTGTTCACAAATTAATAAATTACAACCCATTTAAATATTTTGTCAAAAATCTAAAAACACATTTCCCCTTTTTTTGCCATACCTTCTACACAGGTACCCCAGTAAAACAGCATTTCTGCTTTCCGGAGTCATTCTGCCAGGTTTTCCCCAAGTAGCATACAGTTTGTTGTAACAAAGCCTGTCTGACTTCAGCTGTACCTTGTAGAGATGTGCACTGTTGCTCGATGTGAGGACTACGTCACATCAGGAGTGTGTCTGCTGCTTGGTGGCGGGATTACATGGACATGTGTTCAGGAAGCACATAGGAGATGTCATCCCAGGGGTGGCGGTACAAGCCCTGCTTTAGTCTCTTCTGGTCCAGGTAGTGGCCTGACATAGGACAGGCAAGTTAGATGACTTATGAATACTTCTCCAACTTTAAGACAGTAAGAGTATTATCTTAAAGTGCTGTATGTAGGATTTAAGAGCTATACATTTAAATACATTTCCTAGAAATGCCATAGACATTCGTCAGCTATCAGTGAGTGAAGTGCTCTGTGAGAATATCTGCTCTGGTTGATAGCCCCTGCCTCTATAGAAGTCGATTTCCATTTTTGATGGTACCCGAAAGAATTCTGACCATGTAGGGCCTCTTTTCCCTGATTGGTCCGGCGAATCTACCTTGCTTGTCAATCACATGAATGCTCGCATACAGCTACAACAGGTTTGACAATGGCACTTTGCAATGGCAGACCAACGGGCTTCAGAAGGAGGAAGCAGAGGAGGAGGGGGTGGGTTTTGGAGTGGTTGAAATTTCAAAATCTTACTCTTTTGTTCTTTTTTAAGATAGCTCTCGTTGCAATTCTAAAATTCTACCTACAGCAGCTTTAATGGCACTTACCAATGAAGCCCATACTCCGGCCAAGGACAAAGATCCCATTCAGTGCACCAATCTCCACAAACTCATCCGCCTCATCTCTGGAACAAGTTCAACAATGAACAGAACGCGTGTGAGAAACAAATACAAGCTATTCAATCAACACAGAATGCAGAGACAGTTATTAAGAAGACATCTATTGCTGACGGTTATAATAAAACCTAATTAAAAGTCAACACTCATGGGTAGCATGTCTGGTACTGAAGATGAAGCAATATCCCCCCTTTTCAGTAGGCAGTGGGGTTTAAAGTTCTTACCGTGTGAAGCCTCCACACGTTCTGAGAAGGTCCACAAAGGCAACACCAATAAAACCATCTACATTTAGGATCAGGTTGGGTTTCTAAAAACGCAAAAGAAAAACCTTCCATTAAGATGCGCGTCACAATTGCACATTAAGCACAAACTCAATGCTCGATTGTTTTCGAGTTAGTGCAGACTGCCTCGGGCACAACGCAATCATCTATGCAGGCACTCTTTCTTACCATTCCTGTTTGGATGCAAGACAGGCAAACAAGTTGGATGAATAAGCAGCCCTACTGTATCTGGGTGTAGTAGGAGGCACGTACCTTGGAGGTGGTAATCTTCTCTACGTCTAGGGCATAATCTAGCATTTGTGTGGCAGGGAATTGCTGCTTAACAAAGTCCTTAAGAATCTGCACTCGCATGTCTGGGTTGTTGATCTGAAAACAGACAGGCATATATAGATTTAGGCTATATATTAAAAAAAAAAAAAAAAAAAAAAAAACTTTAGTTAGTTAACTTATTTTTAACTTTGGGACACCTGAAAATAGCGCAGTGATAGATTACGCACCGATTTGACCCTGTGTCCGATGCCCATGATCAGTTTGCCATCCTTCTTCATCTTGTTGACAAACTCCATGGGTAGCATGCCGCTGTCAAATGCCTTGCTAAACTGTTTTGCTGCTGCGTCCAGTGCTCCTCCAAAACGGTCCCCCTGGAACACCAGAAAGAAACGCAAGCCATTTGGTGCATGCCGTTAAACCCAACCTTGTCTGCTGGAACGGTCGTGTGGGGCAGCAGTACTGACGATGGTGAGCAGGCCGGAGGTGAGGCTGGAGATCAGGTCCTTTCCAGCGCGGGCGCAGACAATGGTGTTGTGGGCACCAGAGACAGCAGGTCCGTGGTCAGCCGTCACCATCAGGCACATCTCAATGAACTGGCAGGCATAGCGGGGTAACCTGGGCACGGGCAGTGAAGCGTAGTGATGCTTTTGATGGAAATAGTCACACCAAATACTTCAAACATCTTAGTTTTAGTCGAGCATTCTCATCTCTGATCCCCACGTCTACCAACGTGATATAAAAAAAATATATATATATATATATATATATATAAAAAAAAGAAAAGAAAAGAAGCTTTGAATCTACCTGCGCTGGAACCAGAGAAGGCCCAGTACCCCTCCTAAGCCCATTTCCTCCTTGAAGACCTCAGTGATGGGCATACCAGCATAGATGAGTTCTTGCCCTCGCTCATCACAGATGCTTGTCATAAAGGAGGCTGGCTTACGGATCAGGCCCAGTTCCTGGGGGAATACAGCAAGAGTCAAGCATTTGGATCACCTGCATCCAGGGCGTGTAGACTATTTGTAGACTATTTGGGATGGAGGCGCCTTACCCTGGCCCAAGAGTAGTCCATAGGTACTGTTGGGGGAGGCACCTCCTGGGCAGGAACGATTGTACCATCGGCTACCAGGCCATCATAGACTGTCCTGGTTCAAAACAAATATTGAAAACATTTAGTCCTGGGGAACTGCCACATTCCATTATATATAACCTGTGTATGTAGACTGACATGCTCATTTATAGATAAGTGTTTTGTTAGTTCCTAGAAGTAGACTGCACTAAGTTGACATTATTACAACCACAAGACACTCATGACATGAAACGTCTCTTCCAATGAAACACCAACAGACTTTGAACTTCTTACCGGATGACATCTCCTAGCTCATCAAAGCTCTTGGGCACATAGGCGCCGGCGTCCCTCAGGGCCTGGTTCTTTACTACCGCAGTTTCTGACGCCTGGTTGGCGCAGGCTCCAGCATGGCCAAACTGTACCTAATGTGGGCGATAACACATTTGGTAGAACTTAGAATTGGTAAATCCTGAGGCTACTATATATTAACAACTATTTCAAAGCCAGCTGCTTCACCACACCCTACTGACCTCTGAAGTGAACATGGTGGCACAGGTTCCAATACACCAACACACCACTGGCTTGGTTATGCTGCCCTCTTGAATGCCCTGGCAGATCTTGTACTCCTCTGTGCCGCCAATCTGGAAGGCAACCAGAGAGACCGACGTCAATGAAGTCAAATACACACAGCGTGCGAGTGACAGGACACACAATCACATCTGTGCTAGAAAATAGAAACGATTCAAGTTAAAGTTAGGATTCATTCAGATCTGTACCTCTCCCAGCACCACGATCATCTTAACCCCTGGTGTGTCTTGGTAACGGATTACATGGTCCATGAAGGTGGAGCCTGGATACCTGGGCAGGGAAGACCACAACACAAGGGAATCACATTATTGACAATTCAAGTTTTTAACATATTTTAACAAAATGAATAGCATATAGGCAACCATATCTGTATATTTAACTTTGGGCTCAAATAGAAATCAGGATTTGCTCTCAAGACCTGAATGATGCATGCAGACAACGGCCTACGAAATAGGTTGTTGTAGAAAAACTTCCCACATGTGGCTGGCCTTTTAAATCCTGCCTACAAGCATTACCTGTCTCCTCCAATAGCCACACCCTCATATACGCCATCGGTGGTGCGGGAGATGATGTTGTTGAGTTCATTAGACATGCCTCCAGAGCGAGACACATAGGCCACGCTGCCAGGCCGGTACAGCTTGGACGCCAGGATGTTGTCCAGCATGCCGCCAGTATTGCCGATCTTAAAGCAGCCTGGCTTGATGCCGCCAACCTGTGGAACAGAATTTCACAGAGAAGTTACTTTTATTAAAAGGGAATTATACCCTATAATGATATATACACACACACACATATACATATATATATATATATACTCTCGAGACATAGATTAAGAACTACTATACACATTCTATAATTGTCATGGGCCATTTTTCAGTGCATTGTTGCATTGCGTACAGTGGCAGGGCCGATGATGGTGACGCCTTTCTCGTCAGCCATCTTTATCATCTTCCTGGTCTGGGCTTCGGGGATGCCTTCCGCTATGATGGCAATAGTGTGGATCTGGAGACACAATCAAAACCCATCAAAGGACTCAAGGCTTTGGAGAACGCAGGATTTGGAGCTGAACAGCGGTCTGTTGTCTCTACCTGCGGGTACTGCATGGTCTCCAGGGTACTGTCGAAGGCGGAGCGCAGCGAGGCGAAGCTGATCAGAACGTCCACTTCGGGGTGCTTCTTCATGGCGTCAGCCATGTTCTTGTAGACTGGAAGCAGGATCTCTTTGTGGCCCCAGTAGAATTTCTGTTTGTGGTCCCCACTAGGATGCACAAACTCAGGGTGATGTTCAACTGGTTTTACTGAGGTAAAACAGACATTTAAAAAAGGTAACCCCTAGATTGCGTAGTAGCATTCTTAGTTTCAACCTCACACAAGGAGTGTACTTTTACTTACAATTAAAAAAAATATCCCTAACAAGTTTGCCATTTAAGCATAGTTATGTATAGTCAGAATTTTATTATTAGCAGTTAATCATTTAATATTAATCTTGGAAGAAACCTGGACAAAATCAGTCCACACAATATGTGGTGATATATATTTGTAATGTGCGCTTTTAGAGCTAGTTCAGGAACACTAGAGGATTTGAGGGACCTACGTGAAGGGATACACCATTGCAGCCACGGAAGGCTCGTCTCGGGAGCACACATAGTCAAAGTCCAGCATGCCTTGTACGGCACGAGTTTGCATTCCCCACACAATGGCCTTGGTGTGTCTGCTAAACAGTGTGGTGGCTTTGGCTGTGGGGGAGAGGAGACAGGGAGAGACAGCGGAAGAGAGAAGGAGGTGGAGGAAAAAACAGGCCATGTTCAGTGAGGCAGCAGGAATAAGGAGTGTAAACGTGTGGATAACGCTGTTAAGCCAAAAGGATTCCAAGGAGTTGTTGCAATGTTGGATATTAGTCTATTCAAGCAGCCTTCTGTGTCATTTTAAACAAAACTCCTGCTCATTTTGGCATGCTGTTTATTTGTATACAACACCAGTATAACATGATTACATCTAAAGTCTTATATTCTGTTAAACTGGTTGTAGTGCCTTGTCTGTTGAAAACAAGGACGAGCATGCACAGACAAGTCCTGTCACTTTCAAACTGCATTACAAAAGGACCCATTGATCAGTGTTGCACAAGGGTATTAGCTTTGGCTTCCATCAATATAAAAAGGCCGTCTTGAGCCACCAAAATCATTTCTCTACCACTCCAATAGGTGAAACGTATGTTTTTCTGAACAAAAATATATGTATTCCCAACCCCATGCTGTTATGAAGTCAGTTTAAAAATAAGTTTAAGAATTCATTCCAAAGCAAGTTAATTCCACGACAGTAACCTAGAACACCAGGTAGACTACCCTACATAATGCTTTGGTAGCACCGAGTTACAACACTTTGGAAAACCAATTACACACAAATTAGTTCCATTTAAGGCTAAAAAAGGTCAATCAATTGTACTAAAGGCCTCCAAACCATAAGAACATTTGAATGGATTGTGTTCCACTTAGCAACATGTTAAGTTAACACATTGTGCAGCTTTTAATGATTTGCTGTATGGTTAACCGACACGCCTGGATTTCCAAGCAGCCCCCCCCCCCCCTCCTCGACACACCAACTGCCCTGTCTGGGTGGGATATGAGAACACATAAGCTGTGCCAAAACAAGAAAACGAGCAATAAACTGCCCCAAGCCATCACTTCCTCTTCAACATTTCGGTCAGTTGCTCAGGCACAGCAGACACAGCAGAAGTAGAATTCTTTCAGAATGCACTATTGTTGAATGGAATTATTTTGGAAGTTCTCAACCATCTGTACTGATAACATCTTAAATGCAATCATCTCATTTTAGAGTCAATTTAGAGGTATACTATTAAATCCTCTATGAGAGTTGTTCATAAACATGGAGTTGTGAGGCCAGCCAAACGATAATATAGATCTATTTATTTATTGTTATTTTTTGTTCTATTTATCTTAATTACTACAACAAATACAACCTTTGCCGGGTGCTATTTTTCTAACCAATAGTTTTAAACAAAATGTGTTTCTAGACTTCACAAAAGTAAAATATTGTCCCTAGGGGTTTTAAAGATTACCAGCCAAAACACCACACATATCCATTTAAATGACATCAATTATTCCATTATCTCAAGTCGTGCGAGGGCAACAGTGCACATAAAGTGAGTCAGCCTCAATGACTATGCCAAAAGCAGAGGAAGGCTAAGGACAAAGCTCAATAACACACACGCACACACGCACAGAAAAAGGAATATATAGGAGTGAGGGGGAGGCAGAAGGACAGGTATTTACACGCCCTTCCCTACCTCCACTGCAGCCTGCAGAGGCTTTTGCTTCGGTGACACAAAGGAAACACAAATATGACAATATCAGCAAAAACAATAAGTACATTTTCTTCAGAATATCATGAAGTCAACTGTGTTTTACTTAGGTAGCCTCCAGGAAAGAGCATGCAAAGCTGCTACCAAGAATGCCTTAGCCGAGTCAACCTTCATTTACTGTGGTAATAAGCAAACTCCCATCATAACAACATCAAGATAGTCTGCATATAAATAATACAGGGAAAAATAAACCTCAGCGTTGAAACTCTACATTAGAAAATGTATATTGCTGTATACTTTACTGTTTATCATTTGTGGATTATTTAAGAGGACAATAGCTAGATTTACATACAGTACACACTAATTTTCCACTGTTGTTTTCTGAATATGACAATATTCCTAATTCACCATCTCAATTCAGCATTCTGGAGCGGAGATGTGAGTTTTCACATGTGGGATATATATTTAAAAAAAGGGAATATTAATTTTCAGTAGCCATGTACACATCTTAGTAGGAATAGTGTCTTATTGGAATAAGGAAGAAAACCAGCATATGAATGTAAGCTAAGCCAGTGTTTTTACCCAAGAGGGGGGACAAAAATAAATAAAAAACAGTTGCCCATTGCAACTTACAACATGGAGGATGTTGTGATGCAGAAAGTGTCAAAGCCACACAGAAGCACTTCAATCTAACGGGATTAGAGGAGTTGTGGAGCAAACCAAAACAGTGTATTTCGAGGGGGGGTGGGGGGCGACTAAGAATGGCCATGGCACACGTACCACTTACCTTTCCAGTCTCCTGTGACCACATTCTTCAGAGGCCACAGGATAGAGTGAAGGGAGTCTTAAAAGATGAAAAGCATGGAAGTCAGGGGTGAGGAGGCAGGGCAAAGTGCATAGTGGAGGAAGGAAAAATAGAAATTAAACAGCAGCGACAGCAATGAAGGGAGAGTGAGAGAAAGAGAGAGAGACAGACATAGAGGGAGCGAGGATAGCACAAATAAAAGAGGCAGACAGCAAATGAGGAGTGTGTATGAGGAGTAAGTAAACGTATGGTGCCTGAACGACAACAGCGGTGCGCCAGTTACCTGCTGGAGGACCCGCCTTGCACTTTTTAGGCGGAGTGGCGTCGCTGGGCCTGTGTTCAGAGAAGGAGGCCGTTCTGGTGGCAGCTGGGGTCTGGCACAGACGTGAGAGAGACAGATATGGTTTTATCTATCCAGCACGTAGCATCTGGGGGTGACACTGAGGGTCTGGTGGAGGGGAAACCAGGGTGCTGGTCTAAACAAGATTGCACCTTGTTCTCAGGGCTTGTGTGCTGCCTTTAAGCATATATTAATACTTCAAAATAAAATAAAAATATATAAAAAGAAAAAAGAAACACGCGTGTTGGGTGTAGATCACACAGTACAGCCTCCATTGGCAATATTCAATATTGAGGGGAGGATGCATGATACAGGGTTATTATTACTTGCATAATAAAAACCTTGCAAATGTATTTCAAATATTATACAGCTAACAAATTGTTGGCTGTTCTACGTGTGAAATATGCCATATTATGGAAATACCACT
This sequence comes from Percopsis omiscomaycus, assembly GCA_027575585.1. Taxonomy (NCBI): domain Eukaryota; kingdom Metazoa; phylum Chordata; class Actinopteri; order Percopsiformes; family Percopsidae; genus Percopsis; species Percopsis omiscomaycus. The sequence continues at coordinate 10,182 of JAODLI010003610.1, read as the reverse complement.
GCATTGCTGCTTGCGTTAAGGAGAAAGTTGGCGGTATGTGCATCCATGGGGGGCTGGTGGGGGATGGGCCGGTGGCCCAGGGCCATCCCCACGATGGCTGTCATGTGGGTCTCTGTGCCAAACACATGGATTGGGATGCCTGTGGTCTTCCCTGGAGAATTGAATGTGGGTTACATATCAGTGTGGGAACTCTCAATTAAAAACTGTTTGTCCGCCGGGTAGAGAACCAGTGCCTGGCACCGGTTCTATCACAAACAACTTAGAATGGAGAGTTTGCAGACTGATCAAATCACGGCGCTTGCAGAGTGTGGACTGCAGCATTACATCATGGTTCTGCTAAGCGATTGGTGCAAATGCTAACTCACCAACTTCCCCCATCACCCTCAGGCCCTCCTGGTAGTTGGGGCCCCCCCGCCTGACGAAGATTGTGACCTCGTGCTCCTTTAATGGGCTCTGGTAGTCCTTGATCGCCCTGACGATCCCCTGAGGACACAGTGAGGAGGGTCAGCTAGGGCGGAGCACTGGGAAGGAGCATAGAGCGGGAGGACCTATAGTACTACAGTAGTTTCATACACAACAGGGACAATGCAGCTCAGCATGGTCATGCACCGAATCAGAACTAAATAAATAAAAAGGACCATTATCTACACAGCGGTCTCACTCACTTTGAACGTGGCTGCTACGTTGGTGAAGTTGGCGATACTGCCGCCGATGATCAGCACTTTCCCTGTCAACGCCACGCACAGAGGTTGGCACAGTAAAAATAAGTCAACGGGCTGTAATTTGACACCCATGTTACATCATGTCATGAGTCAACAACCGGCAGAACAAAAACATGTTCTCTACAAGTACCCCTCCCACACACAACAAAGAAATATACCGTGAATACTAAATTCAAATGTAAAAATGTACAGGCCACAGATGCTTCTTTAATGTCATTTCTTAATTAGATCATTAGATTCAGGTGTCGAAGTAAACCTCCACCTTGGTGGTGTTTTTCACGCGTCATGAGGGACAGGATAGTCTTCGCGTAGTCGTAGGTCTGCTGTTCACTGGGCGCTCCGGAGTACTCGCCGTAATTGGCCAGCTCGTCCACCCCACCCAGGTCACAGATGGTGTCACTAAAGCCGAGGGGAGACATGTTAAACACCTAGCAGGCTCCCTCTAGTATAACAAACATGAGACGCGATTAAGGGAGCAGATAAAACTGTTTACACAAAGATTGGCTGCCATCAGATAAAAACTAAATAAACACTTTATTTGACTGGTTTGAATGATGTACAACCAATGTGATTGATTCACACACACACACGTCAGAAGTACGAGTGATATTTTCCAATGGGAGTTAAGTATACAACCCCCCCGCCCCAGCAATAAATACAGATACCTCATCCCCCATTTCCTGTTTACATCCAAATATCCAAGCCTGCAGAGAGGACAGCGCCTGCAAGCTCACTGTATCTGCAATAATACAGTTGGCTATATGCAGTGGACTCGCCGGTATATTTCTGGAACCGACCTGTAGACAACAGAGGCCCCTCCTCCAGCCACCATGGTCCAGATCCTGCCGCTGGGGTTAAGCAGGGTCAGCTTCAAGCTGGCACCACTCTTGGCATCCAAGTCAGCTATGTAGGCCTCCTAAAGCACCACAAGACACATTCTGGTTAATGTACAAGCCAAGACCTGAGCTCCTTGCACATACCACATGTAAAATACTGGGATAGCTTCTCTTTGCACGTCTACATATGGAAAGAACGTGGAAAGAACATGACACGAGACAATCCCACATCCTCAGATTAAAAACACTGGGTTAAAGTTTTATCGATTTTTTTGATTAAATCCCCCACTCACTTCTGGATAAGCCTCTCTGCCAAAGGGAGGGGGGAAGTCTACCTCACCCCACTTGGCCTTGCAAATGTAGTCTGCTGTGGCATCGATCTTAGCCGCCATGTCCAGGACATACACTCCGTCAGGAGTGACCACTGGGGACAGAAAGTAAGCAACTCAAAACTTCTGTTGATTTTTAACCTTGAAATCGATTAAGGGTCATATTGTACATTTGAGTATACCCTAAAACAGTGGTTCAATCACTTGTTTTTCTAAAACAATAACAAAAGGATAAATGCTGTATTAATATATAAACATGAACATGACTGAGAAATGTATGGCTCCTTTAAAACTTTAAAAACCATCCTGAGACTCTTTTGCGGTCCCGAACCACACGCAATAAACCACTGGCCTAACAAAAAGGTAGAGCGGTATAACAGTACCAGCGACTTGTTGTGTTTAGTCTGAATGCAAAGTAGAAAGAGATTTGGATGTTAAAACCTGGATGACATTGTACACATTGTACAATGTCAAGTCCTGAAAACAAGGGCGCCTTATCACAGGGTTACTTTGTGCTTTGTCTGGAAGAACATACCCAGGGGATTGATCTCAAGGTAGGTGAAGTAGAGATCCTCGTACAGGTTGAAGAGACCCGTTATAAAACTGGCAAGGACTCTGTGAGGACAACATCATTGTTACTAAACATTTTTCCTCTCTCATCTCTTTCAGGTCATTTACAGCAGCTACCAGGTAAGGGCAAGCCGGTGCCCTTACAGCCGGGTGACAATGACAGAAGCGCATAGTCTGAGCAACCAAATGACCATGTATTATTAAATTAAATAACACACTGCACTTGTAAGGCAAAATGGAACAGTAAGAAAGGGAAGGAGAAAATGTTAAAATAAACAAAAATGTCAGTGTGATAGTGATTCTCTGTGGTAGTGATAGAGGATTGAATGTGGAGGGAAACAACACAGGGTCAGTGTGTAATGACAGTAAATCATAGTTTGAGTGCATTCCGGTTTTAAATCAACAGGTTGAAATCACTAGTAACGTTTAACCGGCTCCCGAAACACAGGTTTCTCCTCTTGCAAATATACCCCTGTAGAGAGGCACATGAACTTTCTCCAGCAGTAGTGATAATGGATGGATAATGGACTGTTCTGGATGCACAACCCCCCTCCCAATGTGTCATTAGTGCAGAGATCCCTTATAAAACCATTCCTCAGAAACTAAAAACCAAGGTCAATAGGAGCCCCTACTTCTTCTTATCGTCGGGGACTTGGGTGAGTAGCTTCTCAGTGACTTGATCCTCACTCAGCTTGTCGTCTACTGCGACCAGCAGCCTCTGGGCCTTGGCGTCTACATCGCCGACGTCCACGCCTCCCTCGTGGTGGAACAGGATGTAGTCACCCTCGCGTGTAGCGTAGATGCACACATAGAACTCCTCCTCCTAAGCAGACAGAGGGTATACACAGCAATTAAAAATGGATCCATCAGAAAAAAGTCATGACATTAAGGCTCAATTCCTCTCTGGGGGGGTGGACGGACTTGTTTTGTATTTTTATCAAAACATTAACATCATGATTTTGTAATCTCCATCTTGCATATCGGTTTAGGGACTCTGAAAACCGCAGAAACCACTAGTCAGGTTTGGAACGACCAGCAAACATGCTTCCAGGTGGGTAGTTCAGTTGGTGCCTAGAGTAGTGGGTCTAAACTGATGGGTCTTGACCCTAAAGTGGGTCGCAAGCTGGTGGGGTCGAGATGTGTGCATCTGCTCTGTCAAAAAGTCAAACTTTTAAGTTTACCAAACTTCTGATGGTGCGTGGGTGTTTTGAACAGTGCATATAGACATTGTGGATTATTGCACAAGTTGTTTTGTGAAATAAAGTATAATGGTTCAGAAATTAAATTATTTTTGCATTGTGACGTAATGACCAAGGACAAATGTGGGTCCTGAGGTTAGACCAGTCAAGAATCACTGTCCTAGAGCAATTAAGATCCTGTGTTAAGAAAATCGTCTCAACGCGAGTCTTGTTGTTATTAGTTGAAGCTGGTCCTAGCACTGGCTAATGCTTTTATTGGTACTGTCTAACTGACAAACGGTTTTCTAATTAGGAGTTCCCAAAATGATCGTGGAGGCAGAGCTTTCAGAAATGAAGATTGTTTTATCCAGGCTGATTTCTGGATTGTAATCAACCATCTCTGTCCTTCTGCCCCTGTTAAGTCAGATAGCAATCAAGTCATGGCATGTTAAAACAAATTGCAACACCAGCTGAAATAGAATTTACTACCTGTGTATGTTCAACAAATGGCTCAATGAGAAAGTTCTTCAGGACACCCTTTGCTTTGGCCACCTGTCAAGATGAAGGTTATATTTCAGAAAAACGCAAGCATATTAAAAGAGACTTAACATGCAAACTTCTGGAAAAGTTATTTTTTGGAATACAAGTAAAGTACTCTTATAAGCCTTTACACTAAAGCAGTGGTTTTTAAAGCAAGAGTCGGGTCACAGTATGAAAATGAGCACACATTTTGAATTGTGGTAGATTATATTGTTTTATGCTATTTAAAAGTGGTTCAACTATGAGGGAGTAGCGCCACTGCTGTAAAGAACACTAGGAAGAGGAAAAGGTAGCGAGAACAAATATAGCAGGCTAGTAGCTCAGTATCAAACAATGCAAAGGCTGCATGGATTCATTATTGCTTTGCTAAGACGGGAAATAGGGTGACTGGCTGTACTGGACACCATTGAGGAGCAGAGCAGGGTTGTTTTTCTTTAAAGACCAAAATAGAACTACCAACCGCCCCTTCCCACCAAAGACTGGCATAACACAACCTCTGAGCTAAACATAAACCCATGTCTTCTGATGCTAGACACAGCGTGCCACCACATATAGAAGGCCCATATGTTCGGACTCAACACATGGAAGGGAACAAGCACTTGAATGTAATAGCATGCGATAACAAAAATGATGGCCAATTTAGATTTTAAATGTCTGCTCAAGCACAGAATTACATGTACACCAGAAGTTCTCATACAGCCCCCATTGAGGGGGGAGACATTTCTGCTTGACCGTACAGATAGTAGCCCCAGCCCATTTGCCCATAAAGAAGCCAGATGACTCACAGTGGTTTCCTTCATGAGGCGGGGTTTGATCCACTCCTTGACACCCTGTAGCTCAAGGTTGACTCCAACCAGTCCCAGCTTCCCCCGTCTCTTGATCAGCTGGTCTGGTTTGACCACTAGTCGCTATGGAGGGAAGTGAAGCGGACACGCCATCAGCACAAAAGAAATTCTAATTACTCACGGACAAGGAAGTAGCACAACCAGGGAGGAGATGTCCGCGTGAGATTCTAGCAGCAATGTTACCTCTGTGAGCAACCAGGGGTGCTCCTGTGTAAGGCGGTCCCAGTCGGTCTCGGACGTGACATTGGCATAGCGAAAGCGGTTCTGCACGGCGGCCGTGGTGCAGATGTACTTGTACAGGAACTCCTTCCCCGTCTGCTCCGAGATGGCTTTCGCTGACATGGCAGCACTGGCTAGTAGCCCAGGACCTGTGAGGAGAGGGCGAAAGTGCCAACAAAAGGCAATTTTGTGAGATTGTATTCATACAGCAAAATAAGATTGTAAAGCGATACAAATAGAAACTGCCGTTTTGTGAAGAAACAGTTATCAATCCAAAGGGATTCTCATCAAGCAGGCTATGTCAGTGCAAGGACTCCCTGGCCAAGGAAGCAATGCTAAACAGCAATGCTAGCTCCACCCAGTCAACCCTGCATGAAAATGCCTTTGACACCACAGACAATTTAGACTGCCCTGAAGAGGAGCAGATAAAACATAACAAAAACTAAAGTGTCAGTATGATGCCTTTACAGCATTCAAACAAGTTCACTTTTTATGCATGTTGGCCAACAGCAGCTACATTGCACATATAGGCCTAAACCATACAATTGATCAAATAAATATACCATCTCAGAAAATAAAAGGACGGGTCTTAACTTAATAACATTTATTGGTTATGAGTTTTTGTTAGCATTCTCTATCTAGAATCCATAATTTATGAGCCAAGTCAAGGGCTGACAATGTATGTTTGGAGGAGCACGTGAATCCATTTTAGGCCTATATTTCATTAGAGAACAAAAACATTTAACACACTTGCTTTAAATGCAGAACTTGCATCTAAGGTTGGGATGCAAGTAATGGCAATGAACACTCATCCGATTTCTAGTAGGTTAGGGCATAGGAGAAGTTTCACAGCGTATAGTTTAAAAACATGCATAAACAGCCGGATATTTATTGTGTGTATATACTGTAGCTAAGGTTCCCTTCCTTCAGTCAACAAACCAGCCTTTGTTTAACATGCACGATTATGAGCACACTGACCCACACACAATTACAAATTAAAAAGGTGCTCCACGTAGCATAAAAACTCAATATGATAACAGTCTTTCAAATGTCTGACAGGGGTTACAACTTACTAACAAATGCTGAGGACAACAAAAATGAGGAGAATCAACAGTCTAACATTAAACATTACAGTAAAGAAAGTCTTTACACTGAAAAGGGGGGCGGTGGGGGGGGGGGGGGGTTAAAATACTGGACTAGTTTTAATGATTCACAAGACTATAAAACAGGAGAAATTACAGATAGCCAAACAAAGAGAAGGATAACAAAATCAAGGGTGATAAGCCTGATGTAGGCTATATAGAATGTGATGGATGAAAAGATAAGTTAGATACAAGATGGAAGGTTGTAACGTTACTTGTAGTGTTGACAGACACGACATTCTGGTTTCAGATACAGTATAATGGCACGACGTGGCCAGACCAGCCAAGCAAGCTCATTGCTGCCAATTACTTTTTTCCCCTTCTCATTGACGGATGTTAATTCTCCGTACAGCACCCAATTCACAAGAAAGGCTCAACTTGAAAAAGTAGCATAATACAGGAAATAGCATTGTCATATCGTATCTCCTCCTGATTCAATATGACAACGCACAGGTTGCTGGCTTCCCCTAGAATCCCAGTGTTAACTCCCACTCAGTTAGGAATGATCTCAGTACGTTTTCCCCCATTAGCCATTCCAAGACAGATGTCATCACGGACAACCCCATTGTTTGAAAATCATCTAGCCATGAAATGTGCGTTTCGCATTCAAGCTCTTTTCTGTGTAAAGCTTTTGGCCGTACATGTAGCAAAGTATTAACTAGCATGTGGTGGGACACTACTTTAGGAATGTGGTCAGCAATTTCATGAACTTGAGAATACTAGCATCACTTCAAGTTACGATAACTTCTAACGTTACCAACCAACGTTGGTTGACGTGTAAAGTTGATAGCTGGCCCACACCCACTTCGGGCTATAGAACTGCTAACCATAGTATATTTTAAGTAAAAACTAAATAAGGGGGATATAAATATTTAAAATGGAGTGTGCTACAGGCTGAGCCTAGAGGACGCAATCCTAACAATGAAACATTAGAAGATGATGTAACGTTAACTTATCCTACATTGGCATTTGGCACTGGCGCTAACGGCTTTCTGGCCTGGTTTCTAGAGGATCCACTCAAATCAGTTCCGTCTTGAAGCTCGTGTATTATTCACTGTTGCTACGTCAATCTCATGCATTGCAAATATTTGTTTAATACTTCCATCGACAACAAAGGAGCTTGTTAGCTAAAGAGACTGTAGATTCGGCAGGAAAACGTATCTGCATCCCGTGCGCAAGATGCTTGTGCGCACGTAACGTTATGCTAGTACTGACTGTCGTGCTGAAATTGTTGCCTTTACAATGAAACCGGCTTTTACGCAAAACAGTCTGTAGAAAGACATTATTTGCAAGTTGTTTGTAATAGGTTAGACTAAATGCAGACACAGATAATAGGGCATAAGACAATTGAGGGACACATAAAGCACATTATAATAGGAAATTACAGTTGAGCCGGACGGGGTTTCGAACAGTCAAAATTGTGGGCAACGGAACAATTTCGGCAGGACACCTGACGGCTAAATGTATGTAGTAGCCTGCAGACCTTGACAGGGAATTCGAGATGTTGCGGAGTTTACAAAATCGAGCGAGAAGATATTACCTTGTCAATGAAAGTAAGATTTGCTTGGCGTGTGGTAGTTGTGTCCTGGTCACAAACGAGATCGTAGTAAGTCACTTTCTGTACCAGTGTCCACTCTGACTCTTTCCACCTCACTCACTAGCTGTCGCACCATAATCTGCCGATCGATTACACATCCTCTCAGCAGTCTCCATTGGTTTGAACGCTATCACGTGTCGACATCAAACACGCCCACTGCCTTTATAAAAAATATATCTAGAAACACATCACCAATTACGCGCGGATATCAATCCTTGACTTTTCAATAGCGTGTTGGAATAATAAATTAAGCCACATCATTACTTCAGCCACCAAGCCATTTCAAAATTTAAATGATTAAGAATTGACGGAATACAATAATGCTATCTACTAGGAAACTAACAGAAACAACAGGATGAGTCTCAAGGGGAAATCATTTCTTAATAAAACAAATCACGTTCAAGATTTATTTAGATTATACAGTAAAAATGGTATAAAAAAAGGGGGGAAAGACATAGAAGAAAAATCTTTATTTTTCTGATAACAAAATCATTGCATGTCTGGCAACACTGTCATGTACAAGACCATAACAAAAAAAAAATCCCAATACTTCCCTTGAAAGGGTACTGCATGGTGTGATCGACAATGACGCACATTACTGAATAAGGTTTTACATGGTGGCTTAACAATTTTAGGCCCAAGACAAAAGGATTCATGCAAGGACAAGTATCCTCTTGCAAAATTACATTGCCCATTCTGGCGTGAAACAAATGGGTTAGCCTCACACTTCAAAAAACATGCTCATCAGAACAACACTTTTTTTAAATTCAGTATAGGCTGTCCTTATGGAATATAGGTGTCACTTTTAAAAGCTGATGGGATAATTGCTCTTCTCATTCGGGTAAGGCACCACTTAATTCTAGTGGGAACATGGGATGGACAGTGCCAACTATAGTGAAATACCTTAAAATGGCTTCAGCAACCAATAAAAAGGAAAACCCCTTTGTGCGCTGAATTTGGCCTATTTCAATGGAAAAATACAGTCACAGACACTCAAAAAGAAAATGGTGAGGTGAAATTATAATTACAGCTGACTTAAGTAGAAAACAAAAAAACAAATGGAAGACTAAACATCAGGTTGCATATTGTATGAATATACAATAAATATAAATATACTTATACTGGGACACTGAACAAAAGGAAATGCGTACAGGTTACATTCTATTTAATTGTACAATGCAGCAAAGAGCAGTGTTGAAGTCTAAACAAAACCCTGCAGTTTGATCCTGCAGTCTTGCAGGTAAACTATTAAAACCTGAACTGACACGTACGCGTACACACAAGGGCAGTGTTGTCCTGTAAGGGTTGCCCTGAGGTCGGTTTCAACATATACACATTTTAAAATATGAGCTGAATTAAGGGCTGGCAAACTGATTATGACTGTAGGATGTATTCCATTAAAACATATTTTTTTAATAAAAGCAATAAAGTATGATTAGTTAATATTGCAATACCTTGATCCAATTTAGAGTTTTTTAAATTCAGAGATAAGCACCAATACTTCACAATGCTTCCTGTAAAAGTATGAGCATTTTCTTATCTGCAGTGTTAACGACGTCTTTATTTCTAATTGTTAAACGTCAATTTTGAGTTAATGCCAGTATTCAAAACATCATATGGTGAGAGGACACATCGTCATACACTGCACATTCAAGGGAGAGCTTTTGCAAAAAGACACTAAGAATTTGAAAATCAGGTGGTGAGACTGCAAGTTTGTGAGGCGTGCAATCATATGCAGGGTCTTGTATTTTAACCAAACTGGAAAAAGAAGTTTCCAGGTGCAGCATCTTGAAAAGGGACAGAAACAAAAGATGATTATTTGAAAATATGCTGCTATGATCATGTTTCAGTGAGATTGCTGAAACGTGATGTTAACTGACAAAATCCACTCCAGCAGAGCTCTACATACTTTGACTAGATTCGAAATTAAATCCTCCACCCTGACCACCGAAGAAGGCCCTGAAGATGTTGTTGGCATCAAAATCTGGAACAAAAAAACAAAACATTAGTATTGTGGCATTCGGTTTTTATGAACACAAAATAAGAATCAAACTATTTTCAAAGAGACGCTCTATACTTTTAATATCAAAATGTGTAAAATGTATGTAGACATGGTAATTTATTTAGAGCCTTGGTAATCTCACGCCTAGACTACTGCAACTCTCTACTCGCCGGGTTACCGGCATCTGCTACCAGACCCCTAC
>JAODLI010003601.1:0-29918 GCA_027575585.1 Percopsis omiscomaycus | reverse complement strand
AGCATCCTTGAGCAAGATGCCTAACCCCTACCTGCTCCATGTAATAGCACCATGTAATTGTAAGTCCCTTTGGATAAAAGCGTCTGCTAAATGCTTTATATGTAAATGTCAGGATAACTAATTATTCTTGTTCATGAACTGCTTCTGCTACAAACACTTACGTTGGTTTTTCTCCGGCAGCGGGAAAGGTTGAGGTACAGAGACACACGCAGCTCTTTAAACGCCTTCAAGTCATCACCAAAGCCCTCTCTGGGAAACTTCCTCAGGGCGTACTGGTACCTTTGAGCCGCCTCCTTCATCTTCCCTTTCTGAGGAACACACGAGGACAGCACTGAGGAGAGGGTCCACGTGTTCACCACATACTTCCACAATAACTGTTCCCTCTCCATCAGTCACACAAAACACACCAAGCCACCTGGGTCAAAACACACACACACCCTTAGCCGATCGTCCTTTGTGCCACAAAACTCAGCCTTTTAAATGTCAGACATCAATCACGGCTCCTTGTGCGAGCCGAGCAGAACACACACACACACTCATTCACCTGTCTGCACCTCACTGAGCCACGGGCAGCTGAGATTCACCCGTTCTTTTATGCTGAACTAAATCACTGTCCTTTCACACCAACGCAAGGGATTAATAAAAGGCGTGATATCATCTGATAATTACACTGGAGACACGTGATAATAGAACAGCTTAGGAGTATTTCATTTATTCTGGGAAGTTTTCTTCATTTCCATTAGGACTGCAGTACCTTATACAGCAGGTGGCCCTCTTCCATCAGCTTCTGCAGGAGGATGATAAGGATGTCGGGCTTGGACGTAGCCATGGCCCAGGCAGCGTTGCCTGCGTGCACGCCAGACACAAGTGGGTTTACACTGGGAGTCTCTCCCAACAGACAGTGGCTATATTCACACGAAATTGGTACAAGGTAGAGTTACCTAAAGATTGTACCTGATCGATCATAAGGTGACGTTCTGTAGCCTTAGTTTTATCGAAAGCAGTTCAGAGAAAGAAAGGGATGAGAGGTTGAAGAGAATGGCATCCACTCGAAGGAGAGAAAGCATTCCCTCATCATAAAGAGCATTTACTGTAATCTAATTATGTGTTCAAGCTCTCAAAACTCCCCGTGCATTGTTGTGTAGGACACAATGTACCGAGGCTACATTTAAGATGCTGCCTTATTAGCCCCTTTCTGAGACAGTGGACTGCACTGCAGATAAGCTGCCACTGAGATACAGTGGCTCAGTGAATGCCATTTAGGTGATAAGTAACCTTCTTAAATTAGCCTAGCAGCACACCTCAGGGAAGAATGGAAGGACACACACATACAGAGCTCTGTACTGGTGACATTGGAAATGGGACAGAAGATTACCGATATACCAGAGAAATGGAGATTAAACTAAATTTAAAAATCATTCACTCTGACTAAACTGTTATTTAAATGTAAAGAGTTACTAAAACGCGCTATACTGATCCTAAAAAGAAAAGGTCTGAATGCTGATTTTTGAAGGCACTTCTTTTCTCAATTAGGTGACAAGCGTACATTAAGCTAAACGTGTCCATAAAGGCGAGGTTGTTCAGTGCATCCAAGCACAGTGTTGGCATGGTTCTTACCCAGCTTGGCCCCCTTCTTTAACAGAGTCACCACCACCGAGGTGTTCCGACAGCCTATGGCCCGGTCCAGAGGTCTCATCCCACTGTAGTCCACATGCTCTATCACTGCTCCTCTCTCCACCAGGTACTGGACCTACGACGAGAACAAGTGGCTGAAAACACACGTCTAACAGACCTTCATGCTGTTGTCGACAGCCTGGCTAATGCACAGCAGCATGTGTTCAATAATGACAGTGATGCTTTTAGTTAAAGCTGACTTGAGGGCAGGGCCAGCCACCTTAATGCGTTCTTGTGTGTGTTTTTAATTGATTTCATTCTATTAAATGCGAGGAAGTGTTCACGTACAATGTCGGCGTCGCCGTAGAAGGCGGCCAGGTCCAGAGGAGTCCGTCCGTTCTTGTCCGTGTGTTCGACGACGGCACCTTTCTCCACCAAAAACTGCACCACATTCTTATGTCCTTTCAAACAGGCCCAGCTGAGAGGCGTCAGTCCCTCCTTGTCCATCGACGTTAGAGAGGCACCTTGGAGGGGAACCACAGTCACCACCAAGTCAATAAGGAGGAAATGTGGGAAGAAATATATTTCCAGTCTTCCAGTAGACAGAGGCATTGTTAACAGAGTAACGTCACGGCTCACCTTTAGACAGCAGGAAGTCAGCGGTGCTCAGGTGGCCCTCGCAGGCAGCCACCATGAGCAGGGTCCTGCCCTGCTTGTCACTGATGTTCACGTCAGCACCATGCTGCAACAGCAGCTCTGCGATCTAACACAGTCAGAGACAAACACATGCGGAAACGGAGACAAAAGAACAAATGAAAAAGGGCTGCATTAAAAAAAAAATCTATACTCTAAAAATACTTTTTATGGCTTCTTTCTGCCCGCAGGTAGACCTGGCATGTCAGGGATCGATTCTACAACCTTTCGTCTGACCATCCTAACCACTAGGCTATCTTTTCCCTTTGCTAGCCTACAATATATAGCCTTTACTAGTATAAAAAAAGTCAATTCCTGACAGTATTAAAGCCCCTGTTTGGGCTCATTTCAGATTCAAAAACATAACTGTCTGATAAAGTTGTTCAGTATATGCAATGTGTCAATACAGAATCGCATTGTGAGCTATCTAATCGATATTGGCTCGGTATCAGAAGCAGGTCGTGACCCACAGAGGCAAGTCAGGGCAAGTCTCACCTGCCAGTGTCCCTGTCTGACAGCGCAGAACAGGGGGGAGACACCCCGCCGGTTGACCTGTTGAACCACCACTCCTTGCTCCAGCAGGAAGTCACACACCTCCATCTTGCCCCGGCCAGCTCCTGCCGTCAAGGCTGAGGGGAAGCGACACACTGCGGTTAGCATTAACGTGGTCAGTCACAACCAGATACTAAGGTGTTTAAGAGAGGTGAATGGAAAGGTACATAGCACTACCCAAAACAGAGTATAGTGCTTCTTCCAGTGAAAACTGTAAGTGTGTCTACTTCTTTTACACCTAGGCTTATGTCCACGTTTGTTTACAGTTTGCGTATGTGGTGTGGAAATCCTTCCCATTGGGCAGAGAGCAAACATCTCAGTTGAGAACTGCAGGCTCATTTCTTTGTTATTGAGGTTTACATCAAACAATTACACTAATTAAACTCTTTGGTTGGCTGCCTTAAGCTGCCACAGCTTCAGCTCGGCACTGTACTGAAACCCGCTGGCTAACAATAGACAAACAACAAAGTCAAACAACTTTGTTACACATTTTTATTTTGTTTGAGAAAACGCTTATCTGGATTTAATCCTCCCAAATCCGCGGCAAACCGACAACAAAAAGTGAAGTTACCAATATTGCACGGGCTCCGCGGCTCGCGTCACCGAGCGTCCTAAGTGAGTCATACAGCTCCCTGAAGTCGCTCGCGGCTCACAGCTAATCGGCGGAGGCGCAGCACGGCGGCAGATGGGGCCGCCTTAGACGAGTGCTGGGCGTCCAAGAAAGGAGAAAGATCCACAGCGAGAATGACAATGGCTGCGCTCTCTCACCTCAGAGAGATTGAAAGCGCCGAGCGCGTGTTGCTGACTGATATCATCCATCTGGATGGAACAGTCCTCGTAGCCAAACAACCCCACCCTCCATCTGCTCCACCAAAAGATGGATATCCTCGCGCAGCGCGGCGGAGAACAATGACTCTCAGCAGACCTAAACTTAGTCCGTGTTTACGCTCTGGGGAACAGCAGTGACAGTTGGGACAGTCCGCGGAGGCAAACTATAAGCAGGGTTAGCTTTGTTAGCAATGTGGGATTTTACACATTTTAAAGTGGAACACGCTGTAACTGCTATTCACTTGCCCCAATTTGAATTTTTCCTGAGATGGCTGAATCCTACCAATAAATATATGATGACATAGCAACTAGTTTACTCTACTTACCAGCCCGCCTAAGCAGCTGTCCTGACACTGCCCTGAGGATCTCTTTAATAAACAAGGTACATACACCTGTCAGCCAGTGAACCCACCGGCACTCGCACATCAAGCCTGTAATCCACCAGGCTGACTGCTTGATTGACAATCTGACAACAACTCAAACAAAACAGGTCGGGGCACCCTGGGGGTGTCTGTTGTCACGACGAGAGCAACGTACACTGAACAGTCTGCTAGTCATTTACATGTTCTTAGTGTAGAGCCATAGGCACATAAACCATGTGGAGACAAAGTTGACTAAATAGCCTGTTGAGATTTGTCCTCACCAGACAGGAGTAACATCCAGGAGATGGTGTTTTGAATAGGGGGAACGGTCACTGTATGTAAATAGTGGTCAAATTGGGGTCAACAACAGTTCATAGATGCTGAAAAGGAACTCCATCCCATCCCTTGAAGTAGACACAGTGAGGCCGGTGCTGCTATGCTGTGTCACAGCTGTGGTGCATTACCGCTGCCCTCTTCATAACAGAACGGTGCACCACCTTTGAGTGGGCATGAAATATCAGTACCAGAACACTGTACAGAACCCGCACTGTAAATAATGGAAGGAGGACAAACAATTTGAACAGTAAACATCGCAATCATTATGAACCGTCATTTAAATAGATGATCACAGCAAACAAAGAAAAACACTTACAGTAGCAACCCAGTGGCGCCTGCATTTTCCACAATACTACTTCTATAATATACTTCTGTGCCATGTTAACTGCTAAATAATTACTTTGAATGGATAGCCAACAGTTGAAAACAGCACACCGTGTAAAGAAACACTAATTCCATCTATATAGATATACTGTTAGATAGAACATTAAAAAAAAGGCACCATGTGAAAACAATATTAGTCCAAAAAGATATGGCCCTAGCAACAGCAGAATAATCTATTTGCCCTTCGTCGCAGCCTCTCCCCCACCTGAGCAAGATGTAATTGAAAGCACACCATCACATGCAGTCAAATTGCCTCCCTTCGCCCAAGGGCCACGTCTCTTGCATTTTTAAAAGGGATTTTAAAAAGATGGAGCCTGCACAGATGTGCAATCCAATCTGCTTCTATTCAAACAGACACAGACAAACAGAGCCTATTTGCATAGGAATGCTATTTCGCATTGAATTTCAGTTGAATGTTTAACTCTGGGAAATAAGTAAATTTAATTATAGGATGTTACAGGGTTATATTATTAAATGCACAGTACAGTACACACTGACAACTAAGAAAAGGTATGAAGTCTGATTGTGACTGAATCTTTTTGTTTATTCTGACAAACCTCAACATATGGTAGTCTTGTTATGAGCTCTTCTACAATGCACCCAACAAGAATGAAGCACTTTAATACTACCATTTCATATCTGCTGGCAATGTCTCTCACAGTGACACGGTGAATAGCATTGGCATCACTGTTTTGTTTACTCATCTCTTCCCTTGAATACAGATGGGCCTCTGCGCTTGTTTTGCATTAGCGTCAGGTGGGTAGTATGAGGCTTGAATATCCACTCATTAGCGGAGGGTGTTTTTTTGTTTGTTTCAGGTCAGCGGTGCTGTAAACAGCCACCAAGACCTGCTATCTCATTTCTTTAGGAATGGATGCGAAGAAGGACATGGATGTAATTATAAAACATCCAGAAGATATAAACAAAGCTGGGAGGTAAATATTGGGGGGCATGAGGCCATACAGTAACTATTATTTACAGTAATAGTCACAGTAGCAGTAGTAACAAATATGGACTAGAAAAATGGCTTGAAAATCTGTTGGATAACAAATTAAAGCACTGCCCCCTTATGTTTAATAACACCCAGGTGGATATATTGAAACCCTTAAGCATTACTTGTTATGAGTGTGGTATAAAGATATACACCCATTATGAACAGAATTTTATCACAGTTGCGCGAGTATATGGACAGAGCTGGGACTATTATTTGTAATAAGAAGGTTATAGGATCTGCAGCGGGACAGCCAGGCAATGCATTTGGTAGAAGCATCAGTTTGCAACAGTGAGGCCTTTCTAAAGCCTTTAATAAGCTGTTGCTACTGTAAGCCAAGCTGGACCAAAAAAACACAACATTAGATGTCTAAAAATGCATGAATTAGGCTACACTGTGCATCTTAAGGAAGGGGATTCAACCATTTACATAACCAGGAGACAGACTAGGAAATGAAATGTGTCTTTGAAAGGAATCAGAGACAACAGTTTGCAAACGTTTCAAGGCATTTAGTATAGGAGGCGTGCGTCTAGCTGTGTTCTGTTAGTCATCGTCATAATTAGCAGCAGTAACAACGCTGTATATAGGAGAGATACGGTTGAACAAAATAGGCCTAATATTCAAGGGTGACCGATTAAAATGTTGTTCAAACAAACCTGAGCTCACAAAGAATCTACACCCATCCTTGAAGGTCTACGTGTGCTCAAAGTCAATGCTGCTCTCTGTTGCTCACTTTATCCATCTTTCATGTAACTCATCCTGGAACCGACAGCCACCTGCTGCTTATAGATTTTATGCTGCTCCATTTGACTTTCTGCACTATTTCCAAAATCAATTTCAAATACTAGCCAGTGTCTCCAACAGCCTTCATCCATCAGCTTTTATTAAGCAGCACCGCACACGTCATCGCCTTATGGCGTTATTCCGGGAAGGAAAAAACAAAATGTAATCTTCTTTCACAAAAATCAATAGTTAGGCACATACTAGTCAATATATCATCCCAGCTGTATTATCAGAGAATAAGGTCCTTGCTCCACTTGAGCGGGGCTGGCGTTGTGTGTGAGAGGTCATTCAGTGTGATTGGCACTGTGCACACAGCCGTGGTGTGAATTCAATGTCTCATTTTCTAGACAGACCGTACTGGGAACGATAGCTTTTATTCGGCTGTGTGGTGGAAAGAATGTGACCAAATGACAGAAAAAGAATGGTGCTTGCTATTGATAATTTCCACGTTATCTGGTGGTGTGTCAAATACAAAAATGGCTACCGCTACCTACAAGTTGTTGTTTTTCTCTATATGGAGGTCTTTGACCCCAGTGGGCAGGGTATTCTTACCAGAGGATTTAACAAGCTAGACTGTTTATCCACTACAAACATGTCTTGATATCATTGCCTGATATTGGGGCACATGATCAAAATAATAGTAATTTTAGTGTTAGATATTGTTTGGTCAAGGCCATGAATTCACTAATTCTTTTTATAGTTGAGTCGATGGAAAATGGTAAATATTCTCCCTTTCACCACCTCTGCCTCATGCTGCCTCATGGACGCATACACCTATATACCTATTGTTTAAACGTTAGCCTATTCTTAGCCTATTGTTTATTGGCAGTGTTTAAACGCATCGCTTCCAGTGGATATCTGGAGCGAGCACTCGCTTCCGTCTTCTCTCTAGTTGTCTGTAGAGTGTCTCCGTCCGTATTGTGTTACTTCACAACTAGTGTTTCAGTGAAATAGTGTTAAACTTTGGGTTTAACACCAACCTGGACATCACGCAGGGAGCAAGATGTTGCAGAATAGAGATAAGCTTTGCCCTCCACCAGTACACAATTACATTGGTGGGGTCCCAACAGATAAAACAGCAGGTGACAACACAAAAGGGAGCCACGAATAGCAGAAAGATGGATGAAAACGTACCTGTTTCTCCCCATAGAGTATCATGACCATCAATTTGCACGCTATGCTCATTATTCAACGCCAGCAAGCCTCTCACCACCTGTCAAACAAGAAACATTGATTAATGGCACGCCGTCTCAGCACAAGATATCAAATAAACCTTCAAGAAGTTACACGGCGTGTTGATTACGTAGCCGAAGATAAACAAGTGGAGCCATGAAACAAACTTAGAATGATCAATATGTGGTCGCCTGGGCGAATTATGTTTCTCCAGCAGATGATAAATTCATTGCAGACGAGAACTGCTGATTCCTAGACTACGGGGGATGCGTGAGCCAAGGCCAATCTGATTTATACTTGAGGCGGGGGTCCCCCCTCTCTGGACACAGCGGAGATGTATCTAGGTCGATAGCTCAGCACGGCACAGCTCAATTATTCTAAGGGGCACACAGGAGCAGGCCTGGGGATCACAATCCAACTAATGAGGAAGCCAGAACAAGGAACGGCGCCGCAATTGACCCTCTCGTCACAGCTGCTGGTGTGAGGCAGAATAAAACCTCACAATGAATGAACGATAAACTCGCTAATAAAATAAGTGTGGCTCATGTTTGTGGCTGCCTTCGGCACTTTCACAAATTCTCTGCTGTGAGTGAACAGAGGAGACGATATATAACTGGAGATATTATTTAGACGTGTTGAAGGATGGGACCTTGTGGTATGTGGGTCATCAGCAGGCCTTTTTTCCTTTCAATACACCTTGTGTGTATTGAGACCAACCATGGTTGACCTTGTCTTCCACTCCACTCAAAACTCCTAACTAGTGAGTGCTTAATGTAGCCAGGTAACTTGCGATAATTCACACCCAGGGTTTCTGCAGGCTTCCACCAGTTCACTGTAAGACCATTATGAATGCAATTTAAGATCCATTTAGCGTCCATAATGGCAAAACGTAAGAAGGATATGAAGGCAAATGGGACTCCTAGAATGACTTGAAGCCCACACAGCAGATCGCGACACACTAGCTGGGTGTGCTCCAATACATTCTGCCTGAGCTGCGCCGTTAGCATTAGTGGTTATTGGTTTCATGTTGGTTGCGTTTTGTAACAGTGTGATCAATGCATTTTCCCCCCAAAACACATTTAAAAAGCGAAACTGAAGTTAATGCAACTTTATAAAAGTAATGTTAACTTCATAATCCAATACATTTTTCGGACCAGTCAATCTTGTATTTAAGACATTTTAAGGCCTAAAATTCAGATTTTCTCAAACTTTCTAAGAACCCGCGGAAACCCTTACACCTAGTTTCATTATTTAATGTAATATTATTTGGAAAACAAGTTACAGTAGTACCCAGCTACGCCTTAGCGCCCCCATCCATAATTATCTTGCACCGCTACTGCCTGACATTTACTTTACATTGACGTACAACACAGAAGACATGCTCTTTTCTAAAATTACCACCATGTATCCCAAGGCTGCAATTATCAGATCACGGGATTGTTGGTTTGGGGGTGAGAGTGTGTGTGTCATTCTGACCTGTGTGTGGCCCATGCTGGAGGCCGCTATCAGAGCCTGTTGGAGGGCTTTATTCTTCAGGGCACAGTCCTGCTGCGGGCCCTCGGGGCTCCACTCCAGCTCCAGCAGGTACCGGATTATCTCCGGGTGTCCTCGGAGAGCGGCGTGGACCAGCGCACACTGGCCACTCTTATCCACATGGTCAACCTGGAACACACAGCACAGAAACTCTAGGCTTTATTTATATAGATCAAATAGTGTGTACCATTATTCTATGGTGTTCATTATTTATTTTTATATATATATAATTTTTTTAATTATACATTTGCAGATGTTATTAATATATTAATATCTTGGTCAGGGATTCTTTTCCCCACTGGGGGTCATTTGTTATGCATTCAGATGTCTATGACAGTAAATATTGAATTAGTCTGTGGACCCAGGAGGGTGATGGTTTCCATGGCGAGGGTTAGGGGATGAGCTCTAACCCGTTTGTGTGGCTAGCATGGCCAGCATGGCCTCTTGTGGTTAGAGCCGCTTATCTAGTCATGTGTGAAGGATAGCAGAGTGACTGCGTATTTTTGTCCCGACCAATCAGTGCACTAGCTGATTTCCCTAGTGAGCCCACCTTGAATTAGAAAGAATAAACCCAATTACTCAAATCAACTGCTGAGCGATTGGTTGGGATGAAAAACTCATTGGCAGATGATTGGACAGTATTGGGTGGGCGAGAAAAATATTTATTGAAGGACCAGGTTCAAGCATCTGTTCTGCTGATGCATGATTGAGAAAAGCATGCAGAGATACCTGGGAATGCTGTTGTGTAGCTCACACATGCTGTGACCACCCCGGGCAGGGGAGGAAACATGGCTTCTGCCACCTGTGACCACATTACAACAATACTGTGGCGCTTATGAAACAAGGGCCTCTCACCTTGGCCCCTCTCATGCAGAGCAGGCCCACCAGTCCCAGGTGTCCTGCGGCGGCAGAGAAGCAGAGGGGGCTCATGCCGTTTTCTGAGACCACGTCCACGCTGGCCCCATACTCCAGGAGCAGCGAGGCCATCTCCTGGTGGCCCAGGTGGGACTGGACGCAGAGCACCGGGGCGTTGTTCAGCACCTCGGTACGGTAGTTCACATTGGCCCCGCCCAGCATCAACAGGCGACTCACCTGATTGGCCAAAGGATAATGCAATATACGGAAAAGAATGGATTGAAATGGTTTTAAAAGACTTGTTTAGTTTAAAAGGACTGACACAATATTCAATCCCAGAAACTGCGGATTTAATGTAACAAAGACACACAATAATAATAATAATAAACACACACTAAGAGTTAAGATATCAATTTTCCTATACAAAACTACTTTCATAAATTGGGATGGTCACAGTCTACTCTACAGATTTTTCAAGGGTTTGCTGTTCCTCAATCAACAAGTGGATTATGCACGAGAGTTAGTAAAAGGAAATTGGATTTAGTTTATTTATTGAACTATGCTGGGATAACCCTACCCTGTGTATTCACAGGGGACATAACAAGGCCAGTCGGTACTCTATTTGAGCGATGGCATACGAGAGAATAGAGACAACGAGTGATGGCAGCTTACTGCACTATTAAGGCAAATGACAAAGAAAAATCATTTCACTTAATGCCAGAATGAATCATTCCGACATAATGGCTTTAAGGAAAGGCCAATGATTTCCTCCTCTCAAGAAACAAAGTGGTAAGGTGCACATTCTTCTAGCATCGTTTAGAGATGAGAATAAAAAAACACCACCACCACACATTTGGCCAGGTCTGCCATTAACATGACCTCCGGTTTATTAAATTACCACTAATCTGAAAGGCCTGCGGTAATTACTTAGAATGACGTAGCCTGGTTTCCCTCCTGCGCTGCAGACAGCTATGGATCAAGCTAATGGCTGGAGAGCAAGCTGCATCAATCGGGGCCAATGAACAAATGCTGCGCCGCGCTCAATAGCGGCATCCATCAGCGCTTGGCCCACGCTCATCACCGTAAAGTGAGCGCTTCCGGGAACAGAACCTAATGCTTATCATAATAAACAACCCATCACAGTCAGCGGAATTAAAAAGCACTCAGGGAGGCCATTTGAGGCGGAAGGAGCAGACCATGCTACTACTCTCCCCGTACAAATGCGACTGCAGAGTTTGGGGGCAAATCTCATTGGAGCAGGTCTGCGTGTGAACCCCGCCAGGGCGTGAGCATTATGGGGTGGTGCTACCTTGACGTTGGGCGTGTAGAGGTTCCTCAAGGAGGCCAAAGCAGCAGAAAGACCATCGGCGCTGCAGCTAATCCACAAAGCCTGCAGGACACTGGACGATACACCCGTTTTCTTACTCAGTCCCTGTGAACACACACACACATACACCATCAATGAACCACAGCTGGGTAGAGTGTTTCTGCCCAGGACCTGAGCCTTCTCCTCTGTTAATTTCATATTCACTATTCATAAATAAACAGAGATTGCACACCATGTAATACCCAGAGGAGATAGCGTAGTAGCGTTTATACCTTGAAGATGTGCGCTTTGAGGATGTGGTGTCCCAGCTCCATGGTCTGCTGTCGATTCAGCTTGCCGTCCTGACGTGACAGCATGAACGCCATCAGGGCATGACCACTTCTGCATCAGAAAACAGAACATATTAAGATGAATAATAGGGGGGGGGACCAGGGGGAATAAAACGGTAATCTGGCGACATACGACCACTGATATGTTCGTTTCATCTGCCCTGAGAAAAATGAACAAAATTGCGCAGATGGACAATTTGTTTTGGTGTTACTTTATCATCCAATGTACTTCTGCATCACTCAAAATGAAAGTTCTTCAATTTACCAAACCGGAGACAACTCATTGACACGAACAGCCCAGTATCAAGAAGAGCACTGTCTTTTGGCATCATTATCTAGAGTTATTCCAGCCAATGCTGCGTTATTAGGCCAAAAAAGACTGCATTGGTGCTGAACCAGTGCTGGAGGGAATGTGTGTGTGGTGTGGTACGAAGGGCTACAGAGAATACAGCCCCTGTGTTCTCTTTCCCTTCCTCGCTAAGGCTCTGTCTGGTGTTAATTAACGCAGAACTTCATTAAAAGGCTATGCATGATTGCAGTCCACTTTGATCTGGTTAAAATCCTCTCCATTAGTGCCTTTGTGTGTGCACCCTCACGTTTGTGCGTGCGTTCGCTTCGAGTGGGAAATTTTGCCATGCAATGGCTCTCTCCCTCTTTTGTATCTAATAAGTGTATTAAACAGTTGCTAAAGGCCATAATGTAAAGACAGGTCAGCTGTGTTTAGAGCCTCTACTGTGAGCAGGGGTGAGTTTAAGGTACAGTAGGAAGGACAACAGCAAGCTATTAAGTGTCCACGGCAACAGTTGCTAACGAGGACTACAGAGGTGCAATTAGGTAGCAGGGCTTAAGCACACTGGCTGGCCACACGGGGCACAAAGTGCATGGCAGGAAACTTCTTGCTCTGCAAGATCATCAAAGCTCGAATGGAAAACAGCAGATTACTTGTTAATATTTCACATGCATTATTCAAATTGTTGGAGCCAATTTGTTCCTTCCTTAAAAGACCCCAAAGTTTTGATTTTCTCCCAATTTCTCCTTTTAGTTTTTACTTCTAGGGGAAATCATATTGTAGCCTATTTCCCGTCTACTGATCTGTGTCAATTTCTATGATTACCGGTGAGAGTGTGCTAAACTAATCAGCCTGTGTCCACTTCCGCCAAATGGTGGATCTTCATATTTCCACACTAAGCAGTGATGTTTGTGAATCTCATATTTCCAGTCAAGCTTTTCCAGACCAGCATCACATAGAAAGAGCTAACCTGACAGGTCCGAACAGCAGGATTTATGGTGATGACAGGAAGGAATATTAGTCTCAGTTGTTAAATTGGGTTATTCCATTTGCAGCAGATGTCCCAGTAGGTTACAAGACTGTCAATGTACATAGTTCAGTGCTGATAACAAGCTAGCAGGCTAAAACGGGATCAGCAATTGCATTTAAAAAATAAATGTGTATGATAGGATTTCAACAAACACTAAATAGAATAACATGGTTATATTCCAAATGCCTTGGAAAAATGTGTTTAACTAACTGAACTTGACTCAAATGTTCTATTTAATTGCTATAAAAACAATGCACAGAGGATTTCTATATTCCCTTTCACTTTCTTTCGAGAACGGGGCGCGGGCTGTTTACAATTCAGAGCCAGATTCAAAGTGGAGGATCTGCAGCCAAACAAGGCGATTATTTCTCATGTGAATGTTATCGGCAGTGCTTTCCTCCACGCATCTGCTGGCAGCACTATTCTTCTCGAAGGGCTGAATTTAAAGCAGCAGAATATTTTCCCACATAACTAGTTCAGCCTATATTTACTGAACGGATGGAGAGTAATTAAACAGGTTTCTTTTAAAATGTATAATTTACCTGCGTATACATACACACACTGTAGCGAACACAGTTTGTGTACATGCTAGTGAGGGGGAGGGGTCACCTGGGGTCACACAGGAAGTCGGTGCTCTCTCCATCTGCCCTCCACACCAGCCACTCTCTGAAGGAAGGGTGGCAGAACATGCGCGTGTTGTCCCGCCGCCTGATGAGAAAGCAGGAGAGCAGCTCCATGCGCTGCTGGAAGTCCTCCCACGGCAGCTCCCCGGCAACGCCGCCAGCATTGACGGCCTGGTACAGCTGCTCGTCCGTCATGGGGTGCAGCGACGCCAGCGCCACGTTCAGGACGGGCAGCGAGCGCTCGAACGCCGAGTTGGTCATGAACTTCATGTTGCACTGCAGCTGGTAGAGCTCCGCCAGGGAGATGGGCACCACCTTGTAGCCGGAGCTCTTGATGACCAGGTGGCCCCGCTCAAACAGGTCCAGGGTGAGCTTCAGGTACAGGTAGGAGCCCTGGCTGCGGGAGATGAGGTGGCTGCTCAGCTTGCCCACGATGACGGGGTCGGCTTTGCCGTTCAGGCTGATGTTGTTGAGGATCTCCGCGCTGCCGTTGATGCGGTACTGGATGTACGCGTTCAGGTCCTTGTTGATCTCCGCGTTGTCGGGGAAATCGTCCAGGGAGATCTTTGAGAAGGGCAAGAGGCTGGTGATCTCCTATGGAGAAAACAGGGTTCAAATATTCACATGTTGATATTTCCCAAGGCATTCAAAGCGAACAGAAAAGCAAAAGCACACTTCCTGAATTTCAAAACATGCTGTGCCCAAACAACCCCAGCAGAAGATCAGCCAAGCCAGCTCCTTTTTTTCTCTGTCTTTGTATAGGGGTGCTAAAGTACTCTGAGACTCAGCGTCACAGAGCTATCGGGCAGTAACACCTGCCATTGCTTTGGACACATGGCGGGGGGAATGGGACTGAGGAACCAGGAAGAAAGATCTATGGGGGGGGTCACACTTCCAGTGGGCAAGCAGAGACCTGAGGCCCGGCAGACACTTCAATATCCCTCCCGAGGGGTGGCGGAAATCAATGCACCTTAATCCTCTAATCCCCCCGTCTGTCAGAGGCTATGGAAACAGTGCCTCAGTGAGACAACCCCTCATCTTAGTCAACGGAAATGGCAGAGGTGTCAGCGACACCTGCCAGGGAGCACACATATTAGTCTAGTTAGTCACCGTGATGAAACCTTCCCTCCCGTCCTGAGATCCTGGTTATTTGCTGAACATGTGAAGCAACACTACAGCACTAACACGCTCTCATCTCGTGTCTCCGCACTGCTATGGCACTGCGGTTGTGAACTGAATTGAGCTTTTCAGCGGCTTCCTGTGTAGCAAAACGCTAGAATAGTAATTCATTCTTCATTTGTTTTTCATACAGTATACGCCTCACACAATAATGGCATCCACATACAGCTAATTTAGAGGTTTTGACAGATATCCCCCAGCAAAACAGCTTCAGCGTCAATCAGATCCCAACTATAACCCACAGACAGAGGATACTCATACTGCAGCAGAATCTTTAGAAATAGGATCTACAAAATCTCAGCTCATCCTGACCGTGAGAGGATTAATGGAACCGAATATAAAAGACATGAATGTAAAATATGAACAACTGCAGTCATATACATGTATCCACCATAGAATTTGAATTCTCCCTTTCTGCTGCTGGATAAACAAATTAACTGCACTCCTTCTGCAAGTGCTCTGCCTACTGATGGGCAGAAGCCCGGACTGGACTCTGCCATAAAATCTATGGTACAACGGTCAGTCAGGCTACTTATCCGAGTCTTAAACCAGCGGTTCTCAAACCTTTTGACCCCTGTTTAACAAAAGGAAGCAGTTGATAGCTCACAAGCTCTGAGCTACTAATCTATTAGCTTATTTTTTGTAAGCACAAAAGTATAAATTTAGATAAGTTAGTGGTTGGAGTGGTCACAGGTTCGATTCCCGACATGTCCTTTATCTTTGAGCAAGATGCCCAACCCCTACCTGCTCCTAATATACTTGTAGGGGGACAGGATAGTGGTCTAGGTGTTGGACTCCCAGCCGGAGGGTCGTGGGTTCAAGCCCCAGAGTTGGCCCACCTGTAAGCATCCTTAAGCAAGATGCCTAACCCCTACCTGCTCCATGTAATAGCACCATGTATTACTTGCGGTAAGTTGCTTTGAATAAAAGTGTGATGAATTACCTAAATGAAAATTGTAGATAATACAACTCATTTAAAATATTAGTAATAAAAAAATTATGATTTCAAAGTTTTGAACCCCTACAAACTCTCAGGGGGTCCCAACCCCATCTTTGAGAACTGCCAGCTCAGACCCGGAACTACAGCAAAGCCTTCTCTAGTCTCCCAAGTTCACCACAGGTCCAGATCATTTCCTTGACTGGCAGACCTAGCGCGACTTTCACAGCTAGCCAAGACAGCTCAACGCGCATCGTGTCTCCTTCCATGTCACACTGCCTTGTTTCCCGGGTCATTGATAGTTCCATATATTCTGCACTGTTTCCGGACACTCGACAGAAATGCCTCTTTGTAGACGGCAGAATATGACAGCGAGAGACGCCACATGAAATCTGAGCAGATTTTACACTTGTCAGAATCTGCCAGGTTCTCTTGTCAGTCAGCGACAGGCTTTATGAAAAATTGATAGGGCATTCAACTCAAGGTTTGTTACAGCGCATCACTTCACTTGTCAACTGCATGTGTATTGACAGAACTACTAATTAAAACTAATGAGGCGACTGCTACTCTCATTTAATAAAGACGCTGTCAACTGAAATATGCAGTCAATCATACAGAAATTATATGTAGTCCAGTGGTTCCCAAAGTGGGGGTCGGGACCCCACGACGGGTCGCAAAATGCTTTTGATTACAAAAAATTGTTTGTATTAATATAATAAGACTTTAATTATTTAACTTTCATTATCTTTAATATTTGGAGATGCGTTCACCCAGTAGGACAAGACCCTACCAGCAGGTTGAAGCGGACAGTGACCACCAGCTTGAGCCAGGAGGGGAACTTGGCGTTGATCTTGGTGATGAAGGAGGCGATGGTGTCTCCATAGTCAGGCTTGTGAAACTCTGCCTCGTTCAACCCGTCCACCAAGATGATGTGGTCCTCCTCTGGGATCTTCCTCTCTGGACACACACACACACACACACACACACACACACACACAAATAACACTCAGCATTGACTGTGCATGAGTGTGCATGTAAATGTAGTCAGTGTTTAGTTTGGAGAAACTAAAGTACTAAACACTGAGCATTTCCCCTAATTCACGCTCTATCCTGCATATGGTACAGTATTCTGTAGCTGAACTGAATTGATCGCTAGGCACTGCCGAAGTATCTTTGAACGTTTGCTACCAATGCACTGCTTCAGTGGAAGATCAGCCTCGTTAAGCCACAAGGGTTTTCTTTGGTGAGGCCGAGGGAGCACACTCCACTTCAATGCAGTAACTACACAGCCTCTATTGTCCATTGCTCTCCCCACTGGAATGTGGAACTGCATTTACCCTGCTTAGTGGTTGTTCGAGAGATACTGTGGGCAATTATGTCTTTCTATGATCTTGGCCTCGCAAAGGATTAATCATAAACTAATCCTTCTGCTTGTGGATAAATCAATGCATCTATGTTATATAACGTTAATGCGTGATTCATGGATCATGGCTGGAGGAGGAATATGGTATTGTGCCAGTGTTCAACAACCCTGGTCTTAAGAAACGTCTCTCTAACCAAAACATTCTGTGTGTGTATTGATAATTACAATTTCGTCATTTAGCAGACGCTTTTATCCAAAGCGACTTACAATCACATGGTGCCATTACATGGAGCAGGTAGGGGTTAGGCATCTCCTCAAGGATGCTTACAGGTAGGCCACCTCTGGGGCTGGGAGTCCAACGCCTAGACCACTAGACTATCCTGCCCCCTGCCTAATTAAAACCCAATACATTCCCAACAGCCACGCTGCAGGCAAGGCACACTCCTGGGTTCCTTGAGTGCTAATGTGACCCGCAAGATGCCTTCTGGGGGACCTTATCATCTGTTGGAATTGTCACCTCAGCGTTTCCACAGTCACAGCTTGTGCTCAGGCTACAAAACGCATGCCTGGCAAAAAACTGGGCCATTCCATAGAACATGCTATTCATTATCCACAAGTGGGCATGTATTAAGTGAGCTGCAGACTATGACTGTGGGAGGAATTCAATACTAAATAGTGGCTAAATGTGTTGCACCTTTATAGAGGTTGGCCAGTGGCTCCAGCACGCCCCTCCTGAAGGCTGCCATGGGGTCCTGGACGCAGGAGCGCAGACTGAGCATGCTCTGGAGGTGGGGCTCCCTCAGCAACAGCTCTCGGTAGGCGCTGAGCTGGTGAGCTCTGCACAGCAGGGCGGCAATGCTGTGCACAAACTCCGGCACCAGGCAGGTGTAGGTGTTGTCAGCCTGGCAATAGTGATAGGCCACCACCTGGGAAACAACAGAGACGTTTCGATACATGCAACACATTGCGATGACAACTTGAGTGCTTGTTGAAGCCACGGTTTAAGAGCAGATCTCTCCATATTCACAGCCTCCGCAAACACACTAAGCTGTACTGCAGTGCGACCTAGTTGGTAATGTGCTGCTGCCATTGGCTCTCTGTGCTCCAACAGGATGAGAAATGCCAAACACCATAGATAACCTTTGCTAGGGAAACAGCCGGCGGAGTCCCAGGCGGAGCGCTAAAAGTAGGATGTGCTGCCTCTGAACAGGTTGCAAGAGGTGCTTCACGGACATCCGATTTAGAGCAAGAGGGGAGGGGTGGGGTTGAGGAGGGGGAGGAGCCCTAGGGATGGGTGACGCTGTTCTAATTACAGTCAAACCTGGAGGAGCTGACACACTTCCAAGGCCAGCAGGAGGACGGGAGAGCAGGTGACCGGCTCTTCCGCTAGGCTCTACCGTCGAGACGCTACAGGGCAACATGGTGGCATGCCACTAAAAAAAGTCCCTGGTTACACAACTCACTTTTAATTATCCAATGCACTGATCCAATGCACCTGATATTTTGCGCTAAAGATGCACTGTCATTTGTTTTCAAACACGACTTACTGGTAAGTCACGCCACAGCGACGTCTGAACGGGTTCATTTATAATGTAGGAAACATAAATCTCAGACTAATAAATCTAAAGAATGAATGGATTTCCTGGTATAATTTTATTTCTATTAAAAATGCCTCTATGCATAGAGGCATAGAGGAACTGAGGTGGAGAGACAAGAAGACCTTGAAGCATAAACAAACTGACTATGGCAACGTGTTTGTGGCCTTACTTTCCTGTGTTGTTTCACACTGATCCCCCTCAATGGATGGTTTGTGTTTAATTGGATGTTCAAGGTTAACAACAGCAATGGCTCGTTCCATTTTCTGCCATGGGTCAGTTTTATAGTCAGATAGCTTTTTAGAACAGGCCGGCAGAGGATCAGAAAATTGGGAAAAACTCATGTCTGGTTTTAAATTTGACTCAATGATACACCACTCAAGGCAGAAATTAATTAAAACTAAGGGCCAAACATGAACTTAAAGGCTGTTAAAACTATTAACATTATATTACTATTCTAAATACAATACTCCTGGCATGGCTGCTGTGATAGTTTATCAAAAATGCTAGCAATTGACAATTGTCTAGAGAGTGGATTTTCAACATCACTGTTTGTTTTTGGTGGAGCTCCTGGTTTGGCGTTATGCTAAGTAGAGTCTTGTAGTACTATAGCCTGCTTTCACTGGTGTTTTCCAAATTTATGA
The DNA here is from genome assembly GCA_027575585.1 of Percopsis omiscomaycus. Lineage (NCBI taxonomy): Eukaryota > Metazoa > Chordata > Actinopteri > Percopsiformes > Percopsidae > Percopsis > Percopsis omiscomaycus. Next base: position 10,498 of record JAODLI010003601.1, on the reverse strand, counting down.
ACCACAATCCCCCCCCACCCCCCAAAAAAGCATATTTTATTAGCATAACAAAAGATGCCTAACATAGCATAAAATATAGCAAGCATAAAATATAGCATAGAAACTATTGATATATAAACAACTATGAACACTAAAAAAAATGTTTATAAAACTAGATCAATATTAATATACAAATTAAAAAATAACTTAAATCCTCTCAAAAAAAAGAATATCATTGCGCATGGCCAAATAAGGGTTCTCTGACCAACATTATGAAAAGCACTGTTGGTAACTGTTCTCACTGTACAGTGTGCGCAGACACTCTGAAACACAACTGCAGCGGTGGACTTTTTGCTTATCCACACCAGATGGACCACTACAGTTTCTAATCAATGAGCCATAAGTATCTGATGACAGGTGCACTAACGCATCAAGTTCTACACTGCGGCACTGCGGAAATCACTGCTGGAAAACCGTGTCGCAATGTTTCTGCAATAGCAAATAGCTTTACTACTACTACTTAACAATAAAAAAAACAATTGGACTGCTTCAGTTCCACCGGTTATAAGGGCAATTTAAAATGGACAATTTGGGGAAGAAAAAAAAACTGTAGGCACCTCCTCTTCAGTTGACAGAAGTTGCTATGTGGTGCATGCGTTATTTGCACATCACAGGAACAGAGCTCCTGTGAGAGTGTCTGTTGGAAGCACTTTACAGAATAATTGGCTTGAGGGATGCTGCTAGCTGCTTGGGTTTCAGAGATATTCAGATGTGTTTCAGTGGCATAAAGCAAGCTGTCTGCCACATTAACTTTCTCTGGAGGCAGAGACAGGCTGTAGTCAATGCATGCAACATCAAGGACTGATCCACGGAAAAGCAAAGGTCTAAGCAAAACTATAAGGATGGTATCCTTGATCTCTCAGGCTTCAACTTGCAAACTGCAAGATGTGTTATCTGGCTATTGAGGCCTGGCTAATGAGCAAGATGTGATGCATTTAGGGACCCACCCACCCAGACACTCCCATGGAATCATTTTATTACATGGAAATGGTTCACCAACCGACACTGAGCCTTTACCAAGCTGTCACACAAATCAGATAAATGTCAGTGAGTGAGTTTTGTTCCCGAAACGAAATTTAGTCCTATAGTTTCCCCAGTTCAGCTGTCAGCTGCTTAAACATTCCAGAAAGCATTAAATGCTTCTGAAGGTTTCAGGTGACTATCACTTCATTCTAAAAAGTGCTGTTGTTGTATGCTTGCTCGCCTATACATAAAGGCAGCGCGTTCTGAAGAACACAGCAAACTAGACATAATCAAACAAGGAGTTTGAGCCAATGGGAGATGGGATTAAATGGGAGATTGATTAAAATGCTACATCAGGAGCACTTTTATGGACTGGAAAACAAACTAAATTTATTAAATGCAACGCTGCATTCCATCTTAGGAAAGATAGTACAGCTGAGAACACCCCTGAAAGTTCAACAGCAGCAGTCCCAATATGAAAGCACTGTTGATGATCTAATATGTAGGAATTAAAATCCCATGTGAATTTTGTCGACAATAATTGCACAGAAAATTAAAGATTCACTATCTTGTGCGTGTGAAATGAGGAGAAGCTATTAGGTCGTATATATTGCTTTCCCCCCCACCCCCATGTATATATATATTGCATTGCAACATGTGTTGGTGCCTAAAGACCAGCAAAGATAATGTCGGCATGCTCTGGTGTAACCTCTGGAGGAAACAAGGCTGTTGGAGGGTCCCCCGGAGGTAGTCTTGAGTCTCACGTTGTAGGAGCCTGTCAAGTCACCACTGAATGTTCTGAACTGTACAAAAGAGTGTGCCGTTCTGGACAAATGGAACCAACTAAGGCTACCCTGACCATACTGTGTTTCCGTGGAAACGGAGCGACAGGTCCTATAGGCACAGTACAGTACCTGCTGAAGGCACAGTACAGTACCTGCTGAAGTGAGGCCTGAAGTGAGGGTTTTGTACCTGCCCACGCCCTCACATGAGCACTGCAATTCGGAAAATGTGATTGCGGCCAACTTTGATACTGGTCTTGTCTTGCTCAAATCAAACAATAATATGAGGAGGCCTTCAAACAAAGACAATGGCAGGATTGGCTTTCATAAACTCCACGGATCTGATAGTACTTAAACTAGGGGATCTGATGGGGAGAAATGAGATAAGGGGAATGAACAACAGGAGGTGGACCCATCATATTATATGGACAATTCACCCCAATTCAACTCTCCAAATTGTGACTAACGGACACAGAACATAAACAACAAAATCTCCTTTAAAAAAGGACCTACTGTACAGTATCTTGGTTATTGCTTTGGGATCCTACCTTAGCGGCTAGACGTTTAACGGCTTCCTCCCTGCGTCTCTGGATCTCAGGGGTCCCGGGGCAGCTGGAGCTGTTCCTCAGGGTGTTGGTGGCGCTGGGGGGCGGGGTGGGTTGTGGAGGCTGGCTGAGAGGGAGCTCCGTGTTTGAGCCTCCCCCACCTAGAAGACAGACCAGACACACAGAAGGTCGGTTCACCTTTGAGACAAGTAAGAAAAGTAATGTGGCTTTTTATTATTTTTTATACACACACACACACACACACACACACACATATATATATATATATACACACATAAGTACAACAAAGGTTACTTTTGGGCGAGGCACTGGGGCTGTTGGAGGCGATCTGGCGCATGCGGCCTCCATGGCAGCTGAGCGCTACTAGCCGGGAGATGATGGCGGTTTTGCCGTAGCCCACGCTGCCCACAACAACAACACCGCGGCTCTCAGAGGACTCGTCTGCTTTCAGGCTGTCCTCCAGCTGCTGGAAGAGCCAATCACGACCCACAAACACAGAGTCTGTGGTGATGCTGGGCACTTCGAACAACAGCGGCTTGAGCATGATGTCCATGGGCTTGTAGGGCGCGAAGCGAGCTGGGGGGAGGGAAGGTAAACGCATTATTATAGAGGAAAGCTACTGTAGAATCGCACTCAGAGAGATGCTTCAGCTGCCTGTGTGACTGCTTTTAAAAGGTGGTCAGCAAAGTGTCAAAACCTGCGCTCTGAGCCCTAGTGTTATGAGGTGGCTTCGATAAGGCAGCTGAAATACGGCCTCTTCCTCCGGTTGCTAGGCATGCTGACGGCAGCCTCAGCAGCGGTCCCCCTGGGCCTGCTCACACTACGTCCCCTTCAGGTCCGGGTAAATGGCCTCCACATCCCAAGTGGCATAGGAACAGCAGAGTCAGGGTCTCCAGACATTTTCTCCAGGCGACGAGGCCATGGAGAAATGTGGTTTTAACCAGCGGGGTTCCCTTGGCAACGATACCTTCTCGTCGGGAGGTTGTATAGACCGACACCTCCCTGTTGGACCGGGGAGCAGTCTGGCAGAGGTCTATGGGATGTCCGGGAGAAAGATGAGCCACTGTGCCTGGTGCGGGCACTCAAAGCATACGTGGAGGGGACTGCGACCTTATGTGACACGGATAACCTCTTTGTCTGCTATGGGGAATGTAAGAGGTGCAAGTCCCTGGAGATTTCTGTTCATGCATAAGGCCCCCCTGTTTTACCAGGGACGTCCAAGGCCATTCCACCAGACACATGTCCACGTCATGCGCTGCTGTCAAAGGGTTCCCTCTGAGGGACATTTGTGCAGCCGTCACCATGCATATTTGCCCGGTTCTATAGGGTTAATGTTGCCACTCCCCATCCGGTGGCAGAAGCCGTCTTGTCAATGGCATTGAGTTCAGAGCATGGTAAGTGCTCCTCGTGACCTTTTTAGTACAAGTCATCCAGTGCTTAAAGCACCGCCTCTGGCGGTCATCCAGAATTCATAGAAGCGTAGTTACATATGTAACTCTCGTTTCCCAGGTTTGCAAAATGCAGCCGCCTTCTTATTTGTTTAAACTGTTGTATGGTGGGAGGGAGAAAGCTCGTCTTGGCCACACTACAGCATACAGCATAAAATAGTCCCATACACCATCTCTCTATGTTTCTTTATTCAAGTACAGAGTGGAGCTACTGCTGAGCGGCACAAATCTTTATTTGACACTTCTGGCTAAATGTTTTCTCACATAAAGAACAATGTAGAAACTGTTCCCATCCACAGGGATATGAACTAAGGAGAGAAAGGGTTTCAAATGAGGGTTAAATAGTTTGCGTAACTAATGATGCTACAATAAATTATTCATGTTCCCATCAAATATTAACTCGGAGGGATTGCTCATAGCAAGCACTGTGGTTTCAAAATATTAAATTGACAAGATACACCTGGGTGAGCCAACACCCGGTTAACAAGGATACAGGAGATCTGCATTTTGGTTCCTGCCACTCTAAAAATAAGGAATGTTCAGAAAACGTCTTGTATTTGTCTTGTATTTTACACAGCGGTGGCCCACTGTAAAGCCAGGATACCTTTGTGGTCCTGCGGAGGCCTCCCTCCTGTGTTATGCCAGGGCAGGCGAATGGACGTCCGCAGGGGTGTGTTGCGCTGTTCATCAAGAAAGCTCAGGTCTTCTAGCTTTGTGGAACTGGTGGCTGCAGAGACAGAGGAAAATGCTTGAGATGAATTGTAACTATTTACATTAGAATTACTGTACAAATGGGGGGGGGGATCCTGGGATTTAAAATACACGGTGACATTTGACGACTCAGAGGGGGAGGAAACCAGTGGAAAGCGCTGAAGAGGCAGGCAAGGTCAGCCTGGCATTTAAGGCTCCCTTGAGGTAGTGTGGGCAGGTACAAGCATGGCAGAAAGGCGGGACAGAAACACCCCGTTTGTCTGATTCAACCTGACAGCTACGAGGAGTAAGGCAGTAGGAGGTCAGACCCAACAAACACATCCTCTAGGCTGTACAGAGGAAACTACAACCTTTACCAAAACTCCAGAACGAGGAACCAACTTTAAGGCTAAAAGTCACTGAGCCCTGCTGCAGTCATTTGAAGATCCCAGGATGTGGGAGCATAAGTTGCAGATGAGGCAGACACATCACAATCAACAGCAAAAGTCCGTTCCTAAATGCTGGACATTAAATTTCCCTAAATAGGCCATGTAGAAAGGCAACCATTACCAAGATATTCAGCTCCCAGTCTGAGGTATGAGACAGACCCCGTGAGGCATCCGAGAGGGCCGCATTAACGCAACAAGGTCTCTCCTCACCCACTCCTGTGTAACAATACCATCACCATGGAGACCCGTGCTCTCGAGGTCTCGCTTACGGGAGAATCAAAGCCTCTGCTTTCCGCTCAACTGGGAGGAACAGTCACAGACAGTCGCTCTCTCCATCCCATTTGCCTCCCCCACCTCCCTCTGGCCCGCCTTCCTCATTCAGTTACCAACTTCCTCTCTCTCTCCGGAATGTCCCAGTAATTAGGAGCCGCCAGCGGACAAGAGATCATAAATAAAACCACCAATACAACTGTGGTGACAGCGATGAAAGAGGCTGCTCGCCGACACTTTTGCGGCGGTGAATGCCACTCAGACTAAGGCAAACTCCCACCTATAACGAACAACCCACAGAAAGCAACAACTCTCCCCCACCCTCCACAGACATTCAATCGCACACCACAGAACTAACACTATGGTCAAGGTCCACCGCCTACTTACATCCAGCAGCCTGGCCCGACAGCCAGAAGATTGGGACCCTCGCTGGTTCCCCACCATGGAGCAGGTTGGGGAAGGAGGAGCAGGGCCTTAGCCTAACGGACTAGCTCACCGTCGGGGCCACCCGAGGGACTCTTCTACCCCGGTGCTCCCATCCAGGCACACTGGCAGCATGCAACTGGTGAGCGGCAGGCTTGGCGGTCCTCCTCTCACTAGCGCTGCGCCAGGCACACAGCCGCCACGGCACCAGGCGCTCGCTGAATGAACGCAGCGATTTTCCTCCACCTCCCAGCCCACGCTCTCCCCTCCTTCCACACACTGCAAATCCATCTCTCCTTTTCGTCACTCGAGTTTTGTCTCCGCGCAAAGTGATTAGCGCCACTACTGATACCATTAGGTAGCTTCTCTGTAAGAGGGGGGAAGTCTGGCTAGGATTTGGGCCTAGGTGGTTTACCCGGCGCTGAATGGATTCCAGTTGCGGGAGGGAGCTGCGCTATGTGTCCTTGAGCAAGGTACCTATCAAGCCTTCTACGCTTCGGTTAACGTCCACTGTACTCTCGCAAATGAGTAACGTATAAACCTGAAAGCTATGTAAGCAAACAATAATGTGGATAACATCTTTTGCTAGGCAACAGCAAATATAACTCGTATACAAAAACGCTCGGGCCCTGGTGTGCCGATTCATCTTCATCTATCACGGAGTGGCACCGTGTGACAGCCCAGCCTGGCATAGTACCCTATATGTGAACCTAACCCCCCCCACCCCCAACACACACACACACACACACACACACACACACACAGGAGATAGGGTTACTGCCAGCGTCACCCTACATTATCAATGTCATTCATACTGCCCTGGTGTCTCTAGGTGACAGTGAGGCGTTTAGAAGCCAACCCGGCGTACTGTGTGTCAGCTGTGGCCCACGCCCGCACGGGGGAACAATTACTACAAACACGCACTCACATATCACGCTCATTGAAGTGACCACAGGTGTGCACACGGCAGGTATGCACACACACACACACACACACAGAGGCATATATGCAAAAAAAACAAAACCTCACCCTGCTCTCACCTGTCTTTTGTCAGGGCTGACACGAACACACACGGAGGCAGCCCAGACAGAGATACACACCACTGCACACGCACACACACACATAGACACACAAGCTTGTATATTGCCCCGCCCCTCTGTGAACCCCCCCCCAAGCCACCCTGGGGGCTTGTGCGTGAGAATCCGGTTGTGGACTCAACAGCCCCCATTGCAGCACCTCCTTTGCTCAGGGTAGAAGGGGGGAAATGAGGACTTTGGGAGTTCATTATAAAACAACAACAGCGTCAGGGAATCGGCCTCCCGGGGCTCCTAAGCTATCCCCTGCTTATCCTTCGCGTTCATATCCTCCTTTATGTCTTCCAATATCTCCCAAGCCCTGTCCACGTCGTTCCCAATGACACACACAGCACCTCTGTCTCCATCTCGCTCCCTGTCGCACTCCCGCATACACCCTGTTTCCGCTTAAGAAAATGATGATACGCAACGTGTTTAAGGGGTTATGCACGCCACACATCAACTTCTGTGACCTGTAGCCTTTAGCTAGTTGATATACATTATATACCTGATAGAAATATACACACATCCATAATGGAGACAACAGAGCACCGCGCTTGTAAAAGATAATGTATCTCACACATTTCTTATTAAACTGATCAATTATTTGATATTTTTTCTGAACAGCAGTGACCAGCTCTTACTCTGACAGTTAGTAATATCTGTTGACATGGCTGTAAACAGTGACTGTACAAGTCATCCTATCAGAGGAGATGGCATTGCGATGTTGGACGGTGGATTTAAATACTAATAGGTTGTTTTTTCATTAGCAATGACCGTAGCGAATTTGTTTGTGTGAGATATTACAAAGGTTTACAGAAGAACACGGGCCACAAAAACATGCAGTCGGTTAGGTGAAGAGAGGTTAAACCTAGAGAGGGAGTGTGACCTTAACCTCTCATACAACAACCCCCTACAAATGTTCCCTGCAATTACATAAGGGCTGATTGAATTGGTAATTCCCAAAACAATTTGGAATATTTGGGGTCTCGGGTCAAAGGCCCTGGGCGTGCAAACTTCTAATAAGGAATGAAAATGTCTAATGGCAGTAATTAAAGAGCAACATCAAAAGCCCCAGAACACACACTACGAATACCTCGCACAATGGAGCTCTATGCGCCAGCCCAACTACAGAGCAATGATTCACAGATAATAGCGCGTAAAGCGCTCTCCATAAATAAACATTACCGTGTTTCGTTTTTTTTTTATATATTTTTTTTAAGCTTAATTGGGTCAAGCACTCTATATTTTGTTTGCGGACAGCATTCCTCTGGATCAACATCTTTGTCATTATCGCCATTATCATTGTCATCATGGTTGGGCCGCTGGCCAGAGGCACAACACCTGTATGCTAGTGCGTCCACCTCCACCCCCCGCCCCTTCTACTGGGCGGTTGAGGGTGATGCAGCTAGACCGCAGGCCTTTCAGATGAAAAGGAGGGCTTGGTGGCATCATCAGGAAGTGGTTTAGCTTGATAGACTCACAGAGCAGAGCGGGCAGGTGTATACTGCCGTTGCTCCTACAGTACGTTGCGTGTGTTTTGTGTCGACACATGTGTGTCTGTATGTTAGTCAGGAGCTGACGGGCTGAAAAACAGCCCGTGGCAACTAAACAGCAAGTCAAAAGGAACACCGTTCTCATAAATGTATGCCCGTTTATTCATCATATTTGTGTTTAAATAAGGATAACGTGACAAATAATAATCATGAAAAACAGGCACTGCAGAATTACTGAGATATATTCTGACAAAAAATATTTCTACACAAATTCGAAATCTAGCCTTAACTTTTGTGACATATGTAAAAAGGAAACTACAGGTCTGCAATGTAAATACATTTAAATCATAATTGTCCAAAGACGATGTAGTGAGGTAGAACATTATGATTCCACTTTGTAATTTGCCGGGATCCCTGACATACTGTGTGTTTATATAGATCATACATACAGTTCAGAATCATTAAATGGAGCATAACCTGGCCTGTAAATTACAGCCCCTGGCATCAACATGCGCCTTTTGACCAATGCTTGTTGATGGAGTGGTTCGGGATGGGGACATAAAAAAGTAAATACTGCTATTTTCTCTGATTGGGAAAAGGAAAATGATTACAAGCAGCATGATTGGCCCATTTCAAAGGCATTTTAGAACAAAGATGTGCCCAAATTAAGACTATTAAAACCAAATGGGTAGGTCCTGACCCTTGGTCAGACATGAAAGCAGAGCACAGTGCATGCAAACATATCCCTATTTATAAATCAAAAATAAAAGAGATTTGTTTCTATCAGACAAAACCTTTTGTAATCTTTTCCATATACAGTGTTTGTTTTGTCTGTCACTATTTGTACATTCTCTGTTTATTCCTCTTTGCTTGGTTGCTAACACATCAGGCTACATGCAGAGATTTCCATAGACATTTCCATAAGAGCAACGTCAACCCATGTTGTTCCTATGGGCATTTACCCTGCTAATGCATGTAGTCCAAACCCTATCCCATAACAATCTCTCTTAAGGCATCCAGTGATTTTATTGACTATGTACAATCACATGTTTTGTTAAATATTTTACATTTGTAAAGTATTAACCTATTGACCTAAAGTTCTATGTTAAAAACTTCTTTTTTTTTCTTCTTTTTCTTTTTTACTGTTTTCAACATAAGTGCTCTCTATATGAATAAATGAACCCTTAAAGTCACCTCCACAGCAGACAAATACAGCAGATGAACAGACAGACAGCTCTTTGCACCAGATTCATTTTCAAAGCCCTGTTAACCTTACTGGCAACACTCTTGATTAGAAGAACTTAAACGTACAAAGCAGCAGTTAAACAGACCATAATAAGAGATACAATAAATAGTTAAGATCGATGCAACGAACAATACAATATAGTCCCTTTTTAGGTGCAGACGTCACAGTGCTGGTGATCTCCAGTCTAGTCCAGTCCGTGCCCGTACCTGTATAAGAGCTCGCCCCAGAGGGAAAACGTATCACCCCCCCCCCACCCCCCGTCCGTCCCACAAATGCGGGATTCCAGTGCATTCGGCGAAGGCAAAGCAGAATAGTTTTGAAAATACCCTCACCTAAAGCGCTACAGTATATTAGACGAGGCGAGGTTTTAGGACGTTAGATTAGGGGGTCAGCTGTGCGTCCGGGGGAGGGGGGAGGCGCAGGAGAACGCGAAAATCCCACCTGAACGGGCCGTACCCCTCCCTTCCCCCTCGTGCGTGCGTTAGGCTTTTTTACAGGTGTACACCTCCTCTTCCCTGACACAGGTCTGACACTCCACATGGCAGCACCAGCGCACCTGGCAGTTGCACGAGAGCGTGGTGAGGCGCATGGCCGTGTTGTAACCTCTCCCGCAGCACAGGCTCTGGCAGCTGGTGTCCTTGGCGCACGCACGGCCAGCTGTGCCCGGGGAGTAGCGGGAGGGCCGGCAAAAGCTGGGGGACTCCTCCAGGAAGACAAGGTCAGTGTTGCGGAGGGTCTGGCCGGGGCGACGGGGGCCCGCCAGCTCCGTCTCGCCGGTGGCGGCGTTGGTGACGCTCAGCACCCGCGCCGCCGTGTCGTAGCGGAACTTGAGCAGGCGGCCCGTGTCGTGGAAGGGGGACAGCTGCTTCCAGCAGGTCCGCACGGCGCAGGAGCCGGAGACGCCGTGGCACTTGCAGGTCGTCTTCAAGCCACTCTTCACGGCCTGCGAGTTGGGGAGAGGGAAAACGGGGGGGGGGGGGGGTGTCAGTTTACTCAGTTTTTTTCATTACAATGCCTCTTATATCAGGAGCCTATCTAGACCGGCGATCGGAA
>JAODLI010003592.1:0-29921 GCA_027575585.1 Percopsis omiscomaycus | reverse complement strand
ATCTCGGTCAGACACACACAGACATCACACAGACACACACACACACACACACACACACACACACACACACACACACACACACACACTCTTCCACTGCCAGGAAACGCACACGCACGCCCTTGTAAATGATGTTTTATTTGCACCACATCAACAGCAGGCTCTCTTGTTTTTCCTTTTTTGTTGTTTTTTTAAGGAATGTACCCAGGAGGGCTGGCAGAAGGAGACTGTTTTAAGGAGGTACGTCGCCGTGGAAACCAGACTCTGATCTGGGTCAGGGGTCTGACGAAGCTCCGAGGAGACGCGGTTTTCTGATTCTGACCTTGTTTCTCTCTCTTTATCGCTCGCTCTCAGACCATGCATTCTTCTCATGGACTCACTGAAGCTGTCCTACCATGAGACTGTCTGCAGGCTCCTGAGAGAGTAAGTGCAAATTATAAACTGGGCTTACATGGATTGTTAGGTTTGTAGGTGTGTGTGTGTATAGATATATAGATATAGATAGATATTATACACACACAGACACAGGCTGGCCAATGGACGGCTGAGAACAAGCAATTTTTGGCTTCATAGAGGGATCCGTGGCTAGCAGAGTCCCTGTGTTTACCCGTAGGGTTATTATTGGCACAGCTGCATGTACACCACCAGCACCGCTGTGTTTGGAGGTTTATTGCTTCAATGTGTATCACTTATTGCAACTTGCGCTAACGTACTTTGCTTAATTATTACAATCCTCTGGCTTAACTGTAGCTGTTGAGCCAATATGTGTGTGGGGCTTTTATCTTCTAAACCCAAACCCCCGACCCCCCACCACCACCTTCGCTCAATATCGCCCTGGATGTAACAAAACGTTACCAGGAAAATCCAATTTTGACAGCAGTGTTTGGAGCTGGCCTGTCACGACCAGTCACGGTCAGAGGTGGGTAGAACCAGAGGGAGCCAGGCCTTGCACTTCTGCGATAGCCATTCATCCCTATCTGCTCTCTCTCCCTCCTCCCCTCCTCCTCGCTCCTCCTCAAGCTACCTCCACGTGGAGTGGCAGGTGCGGAGGGGAACCCCCCGGCTGTTCACGGCCGACACCATGTGTAACTCCAACTGCCGAGTGCCCCTACAGGACAACAGCAGCGACTGCGGACTGTACCTGCTGCAGTACGTGGAGAGCTTCCTGCAGGTTCGTCTGTCCGGATCCGTTTGAAAGACCTGTGTCCTTTTCTAAAGATTCACCTTGCAGAAAGAATATGAGCGGGTATACGGGCATGGGCAGAATTAGCAGGAATAATATACTGTATGTGTACAAATAAAGGAAACAGAAACAGCCTTATACACACACAACATGTATCAATATAACTGCCCAGTAAACCAGCCCAACCCGTCAAGCTCTCCGATTGGCTCTCCCCAGAACCCGGTGGTGCACTTTGACCCCCCACTGCGGTTGGAGCACTGGTTTCCACGGCAGCGGGTGTGGCAGAAGAGGGAGGAGATCAGGAGCCTGGTGCTGCAGATGCACCAGAGCCAGCAGAACAACAGGGTCACCTAGAGGTGACTCCTTTCCCCCCCCTCCCCCAGCGCGAGGACCAAATGTTGACCCGCCAGTCAGATGCCCACTGGCGTTGACAACACACTGTGAATGCCTTCTTTTCTATGAAGAGTAGCAAAATAACTAGTGCAATACATTTTATTTAATATTCTATTTTATCTTGCAGTTGTTGATTTGACACAGTAGCACACTGTTAGCGGCTCTGTGGACTTAAAACAAAACAAAAAAACGTTCGATAATGATGGCTTGAATAAAAAAAATCTTATTAGATATGTTGTGTTTGGTGTTTTATGTATTTCATTGATAGCACTAGCCAAGTAGGTTTACTTATACTTGTCAAGATTTTGGAGATCATGAATTTAAATTATGAATGCGTGAGTTAGGTTAGGGTGCCGTATATAAACGGGTCTGTTTGAGGTCACAGGAGTACAGCTACAGGTGGGATAGGCTGTCGGCTCAAGTGAGGCAGGGTTTTGAGGTCAAGTTTTTGTAAAGACCTGGAGATGATGGCTCCAAAAAACAACAAACCCTTATCTTAAAATATATACTGCACTTTTTTTTTTATATGGATGTATGTCTTTTGGATATGTAACTCCAAAATGTAACTATATGTTAGAATAAATTTGACTTGAGTTTATATGATCCTCATACTGTAGATGGCAGACCAAAGACGCCTGCTGTTGGTGGCATATGGGACAACATGCGATGGGAAGAGGATTTCAGATGGAACTCCTACCAACTACTAACCCCCGTACCCATGCCCTGTTTGTCGGTGGTTGTGTAGGCTGGGAGTGTAATCTAATGGTTATTAGTGCGGAACCCCCCCCCACCCTTACAGGATGAAGGAGATTAGAACCCATTACCTGGATAAGAATAGACTTTGTTCAAGGCACACTATGAAATTATTCGAAGCAACATATAATGATTTAGGTGTTTAACTGACTTCATTCATTTCAGTGTTCACCTGCCAGCCTGAAACCCAAAGTGTCATGAGCGTCAAATATTACCCACACTCCCTGTTCAGAGGTTGTCCCTGTTTACCAGACCCAAACAAAAACTTTGTTGAAGGCATATTAGTCATTTCCCGAGGGATTTTTTTGTACAAAAGGATTGTAAGTGTTGTCCACTAGTTTTATTATTTGTAATATCTGAAAATCCTGAATTTGAGGGTAGATGGTGGTCAACATTATTGATTAAAATATTAAACGCATGAATATTAACTGAAGCGATTCATTTTGAATCGGTCGCACAGTTTGTCCCTTGCTGTGCTCAAGGAGATGCAGCCTGTGTACTTAAATGGTTGCATATCCCACTGGGGACCGTAGCAAAATCTGATCTGACCTAATGGACTGCATGATTAGCCGGATTGAAGGCTTCTAATGTAAACGGCTAGGGCCCACCAACTGTTTCCCATATAATCTCTAATTCTTCTAACTATTGCTGTTATACTGCGTGACACAACTTTAAAAGCTCTACAAAGGATTCTTTGCACTTTTTTTCTGTTAAAACTTACCACTTCTTGCCCAAAAACAGACCGCATATTATATGTGATGATGCCATAAATGATAAAAAATATATATTTAAAATATAGCTATTTTAGTGGGCAGACAGATAACCGATACGCCCTAGCTAGGACCGATCACAAGATGTTTTTTCATGCTTTCCTGATACTCTGTAGGGTTTGACTACTCCTGTATCTTAAATGTAGATTTAGAAAGTTGATAAAAACAAATCTCTTGTGGATATGAGAGCTTTGCTTATAACTTGGGACAAAACATTTCGGTTAGAGGGTTTTGGACGATCAAAAATCTTTTCCCCGTCAATTGATATGGGTTCATTAACTTCATAAACGGTAACGTTAGCTCTCCTGCCTGGCTGGCCAAATGGAGAGAGAGGCTTGCTAATCACATTATCCAATAAGACATGTCTTCCATTGTTGATTCACTGATACCACTGTGCGGTCCAAAGCTGTGTGTGGACATACATTGGTCTAATAGCTATTCCAGCAACAAGCCCCCTTAAGTGTTTAATTATAGACACTTGACTGGCTACAAGACGTAAGTGTATTAGCCTTTGCGTCCGTTTGTAATTGTCTTACCTGTCTGTTCTAAAATGACATTCGAGTCATCCATCTGGTTGTTCCATGTCTTGTTCAAGTGGGTTTGCCCTTTTATTTTTTATTTTTTTATCTTTGAACTAAAATAAATACATTTTTAAAAATATAAAAATTTCATTCATATCATCAAAGAATCGTGCTATCAGTAAATATAACATTTTTCTTATTCCATCAAAATGTCTAAAAATCTAATTTGAGATTAATGACATTGGGCCTCATTCACCAACCGTTAATTAATTTCTCTTAAAACCCACTTAAGCAGTTTTCACCAAGATTCTGATGTTTTTTTATTTGGGATTTGTTGTTAGGTAAGAACAGAATCTACGCACACGCAAGAACATACACAAATTTGAGTTCTGACATGTTTGTGCAAAATAACTGGTTATTGCATTTTCTTCAATTCTCCTGTTATATAATATAGGCTATGATTTAAATTACAATCATATTTTTATCATTTATTTAAAAAAAAAATGAATTTCATTATTTTATAAACAATTATGGTCTGGTACATTTCAGAGGGAGCTAGGAGTCAGGGTGGGCATATCAAAGGCATCCATCAGCTGCACGCTCCCACGAGTCATGGATGGAATAAATCAACTGGCCACACAATACATGAAATTCCCCTATACAGTACAGCAGAATAGGTTCCAGTCAAGAGAGGATTACATTCTATTGCTGGTCTACCAAACAACATTGGGGCGATAGACTGCATGCACGTGCACATTAAGGCACCCTCTCATGATTGGTTCTCATATCTCAACCGCAAGCAAAACAACTCCATAAATGTATCACTCATCTTCGACCCCCAAAACCACCTTCTGAATGTGGTCTCCCACTTCCCTGGAGGTGCACACGACTCCTACGTGTTGCCAAACAGCGCTGTGGGAATGCGGCTCGAACAAGGAGCTGTTGGAGATGCATGACTCATTGGTACGTATATTTGAGTATTTACAAATTCCAGTAACAATGGGCTTCTATTCTTATAATGACTTTTTTTTAATAGGAGCTCGAGGAGAATAGGCCCTGGCCAATGACACCACTCACCAACCTTGAGACTCACAAGGAAGTGTCCTTCAATCAGCATTGGCATCTTAAAAGGATGCTGGATGTGTTTTGACATAGCAGGTGGCAAGCTGCTGTACAAACCGGAGAGGTGTGTATAAAGAGATAAGATGAGAAATTGTGTTTTATTCTTGCAAAAACATTTGAGAGCCTTTTCACAGTGACCCGGAAACTTTCTTCCTCCCCTGTCTAAATGAATTGTTGAAGTCCCTGGGTGTTACTCAAAGTCAAGGATGCTGCCATGGTAGGACGGGTCTTTCCAAGTCGGGTTCTTCAGAGGCTAGGCAAGTGCAACAGTCTAGCGAGTGTGCAGGTATAGGCTAGACAGAAAGAAAGATAACCCCTCATCTGTAGTACGGCCAGGTCACTGAAAAATGGGTTTATTAATCTCAAGAAAGAAACTAATCGCTTAAAAAAAATCAAACCGGTTTCAGTGCTTTATTTAATTTTAATATTTATTTTTTTATTGTATTCATTTAAAGTGATTCGGATCTATGTAAGCATTCGGGCCATTCTTGACTTCTCTCTCAACTTTTCTTTTCAATTTTTGTGTGTGATTTCTGTGCACATGGGCTTGGAGTCTCATGCCCTTTTATGCGGATTGGCGAGGGGCTTACCTATACTAATTAGGGACAACTGGCACACACTTTCAACTTATGAAGACTTGGGATTCATCATTATAAGAAAACAGATGCAAACAATTCTGCGGTTTGAGAACACGTCATAGGAATTTTCGTAACAAATTTAAGAAAGAACCCACTGTTATTAAAACACACACACATTCAGCTATTGAGGTTCTTGCATAAAAGATGAGACTAAGTCAGTGAAAACAAAAGCTGTTACAACCAGACTCGCCCAAGATGTGTGTCTCGGATAACGGAAGGCTATAGAGGGCAAGGTGCTCCTCTATGCCCTGTGACCCTTTCATTCTTAACGTGCCCTCGTAGCGTGGCCCAGTTAATCCCCGGTGATCAGTCTGTAGCAGCGACCACCTGGCTGATTAGCGAGCGGTGACCGGCTATGCAGACGGGATTGTATGTCCTGGGGCTACCCTCCAATGTCGGGAAGGCTGTAACTGTAAAGGTGCTTTCCCTAAAGGGCTCTCTCTCTCTCTCTCTCTCTCTCTCTCTCTCACTATGTGGCTTATCTCCATTGTACACTATTTATTTTATATGATAGAGGCAAAATGCCCTAAAAGATCACAATTTTGGCAGCAAATTGAAGTTTTACTCTTCTATAGTTGTGAATTTGAACTTGTTGATTTGCAAGTCTTAATATTGTGGAATATTCCAATACTAATATGCTAATAGTGTCAATGTCATTGAATTACAGTCATTGTAAAGTAAAGTGAAATATTGTAACAGTTTTTGTACTACTTTTTTTTTCTTTTACAAGGAGATTAAAGGATTGCTTGTTATGATGGAAACTTTTTACAGTGTGATAAGAAGTCCAGTCGTCTCTGAGCTCTAATACACTCTAGGTCAGAGAGGCTTTACTGGCAGTGGTATTTACCATACCACCAGGTACACACCATGCCAGGTACACCCTGCAAAAAATGACCAGATAGAGAGATCCTTTTTTATTCTTTTTTTTAAAAGAAGAACTTCTGTGACATAATTCCACTTTTTTCCAACACGAATTTGCTTTTAAAATGTAATTTCTTTGCTCAAATCCCAATCCTCTCCCACTAGCACTTGATCGCTCATGACATTTTATCCACTCGTTCTCTATTTCTTGTAGTGGAGTCTGAGCTGCTTGTAAAGCGCACTAGCAGACACAACAACGGAATCAGCTGTAGGTGAATCGTCTCTTCATCCTCCACGTAGGGCCGGACTTTCAGATCTCGAATGCGCTTCCAGGCGAGACAGGGGCTCTTGTCTTGCTGTCAGCAAAGTCCTTATACAATCTCATCTAGGATTTGTAAAAGAATAAATAAATATAATTGGTACGGCTATCTCTCCAGCCAAGTATGGGCGCCTGGAGAGGCTGAGTCAACCATTATATTTTGTACTTATATTTTATTTCAATAATCATTGAGTCAGTTGTGCACCGCACTACTAAATAGAAATTCGTCCTAGTTATTGTAGTAACAGTGCATCCTTGCACTTGCGAAGGGCTGAAGTCTTGGACTGTGGCTCTGACGATCCAACCCAGCAGCTTAACAAATAGGATTAGAACAAAGAGGGGGGGAAAAAAAATCTCCCAGCAAAGTACCATCTGCTTACCTGGCCTGGGGGAACAGTCACCAGCCAAGCGCCGATATACCGGGGGGGCAGCCCCAACAAGGAATTTTACAGTAGTGTGTACCGCATTTTTGTTACGTCATGCTATGGAGTGGATGGATTACTCTGAGAAGACAGCTGTAAATATTCTGAAAAAGGGAGGTGGAAATTAACATCTAGTCTGGAGTCTAAAATCAGATTGTGCTGTTTGAAAAAAATGCCTCGACTCACCAGGAGTGTTGCTTTATGGGCTCTGGGTGCTGCATTTCTTACAGGATGCGTTTATGTGGCAATAGGTATGTATGCACTATTATTCTACCAAGTTCCAGCGTCTACATCGAAGTTACACTTTTCCATTTTGTGCTGTCGATTAATGATGTTGTTTTGGCTTTTCAAAGACGCCATGCACGTTACAAGTGAAGGTGTGTTGGTGAATTCGGAAGACCCCGCTGGATACCTGGGACAGCGGACCACATCAAAAGGCCTACAGACTACAGACCTTCCGTGGCATGAGAGGGAAGGAGCCCTTTCTAGAAGGAAGCGGAACATTCTCTTCGCCAGTGGAATTCAGATTTGTCCTGAGGAGACTTTTGAGCACGCGATTGCACACCACCTCCGTTACTTCCACCTCAGAGGTATGTTGGCAGCAAGTTTACATATTTTGTGCAGGGCATAACGTACATTTCTAAACCAGTAATTTCAACTTCAAGTGTCAAGTTTTTTTTAAGTGTCAAGTTAACAGATGTTAACCCGGGGGTTACCTCAACATTGCGCTAAACTAGTAGTGAACCAATTGGAAAGGATAGCCACAGTACCCAGATAATGTATAAAACTAATATTTGAGGTCTTATAAGGGCTTCTGAATGATGGAACAACAATTCCCGTAATAATGTCGGAAGGTCATGGGTTCAAGTCCCGGAGTTGGCCTACCTGTAAGCATCCTTGAACAAGATGCCTAACCCCTGTCTGCTCCTTGTAATACTCGTACTTGTACTTATTGTAAGTCGCTTTGGATACAGGTATCCGCTAATTATAACGTCAAACTTCGTCAGATCAGAAATTTGGATTTATTATATACTGTACAGTATCAGTCAAAAGTTTGGACACACTTTGTGTGTGTCCAAACCTTTGGTACTGTGTACAGTATATGAGCTATACTTTGTGGATGAGGAACGCTAAAATCCAATCCATTTGAAATTATCACGAACTTGTAAATAACATTTCCAGTTGCATAGCACTTCCTTGTTCAAACTGAGATATCCATGGCCTACTTGGAACCCAAGTAACACCTTTCTCTTGCCATTTTGGATTTTGTTTCACAGTGACAGTTTACATTTAGAGTTGGATCATCTCTTTTTGTGTGTGCAGTAACAATGTTACTGCACCAGTAGAATAGAGTAGAGTAGAGTAGAACAGGTCACATAGCGATAGCTCAGCTTTCAATCCCATTGTCACTTATGGGGCATTGCCGTTTAAACCCCAGTGTGTAAGTTTCTCAAGCCTGCAGTGATTAACTGACAGCCCCTAGACAGACTGATAATCACACAGTGTGGCTGATGACCTGGACAGTTTCCATGGTTGAAACACTTTCAACACAACACAACTAAACAAAACGACAGAGCCTGATTTATGTTAAAAGACAGTTTTGACTTTACACCTCGTGAAATCAGCTGTTAGTGCTGGACAACTGACACCCTCTTTATGACTGGCTCTTTTGAGTATACAGTATGCACTGTTGACTGCAGCATAGCTCTGCCCAACTTCAACCTTGGGCGAGTCAAATTAAGTTCATGAATTGCTAAATATGTACAAATATCTTTGGACCTGTGTACTAGAACCTTAGGGGAGCTGGGATGTGTGAGGAAATTAGGAATATTATATTTGGAAACATATTTTGGAAAAATTATTATATTTAATATTTTAATATCTTTGTTTGGTTCTGCTGTAGATGTTGAGGTTTTACAACGTGTTCTTCAGAAATGTGTAGACTTATATTTGCATAATAATAAGCTGTTTTCACGGTCTGTTAGTTTATGTGTGCATATACAGTACAGTTAGGTACATCTCAGTGTTTTTTCTAGTGTGTCAGGAGACAGTGTGGGAGGCCTTCAAGATCTTCTGGGCTCGTCTTCCGGAGAAAGAGGAGTATCAAAGCTGGGTCAGCCAGTGTCAAGATGGGTCCGCCTCTGTCATGGATATTGGCAGATATTTCAGCCAATCAGAAGAGCACCGGAAACTCATAAGGAGTGTGAGTGCACAATTGTCAAATCCTAACAAGAAGGGAATGTGGACGTTTGTGTTTGCTTTGAGCGTGACAGAGCAGTCCTGATTTTTATCATTATCATTATTTTTTAAATAATTAATCAGGATAAAACAATTAATCTGAACCATAAATATGATAATGAAGAGTTATACATTACACCTGTACACAATACTGACTACTTTATTTAACAAGCATAATACACTTAGTGGAATTAGTTGGTTTGTTACATATTTTAATAAGAGAGCAGGGTGCATTGTGAACTGGTGTTTATCTTAAAAATGCAGAAGCCTGCTGTGTGAATTTCAAGATATATACAACTGATCTATTTATTATAATAAAATCTGCGGTAACTAATTGCTTTAGCTGAATTACTTGATGTCTCTGTTTCAGAGAGTGGAAATTGCTGTTGCACTGAATCGGTAAGTTACTGTTAGTTACATATCTGTGTGCTCTTCTCCTTGTGTTCAATAGAACCTAAAGAAAAGAGACTTTTATAAATTATAGGTGACCAAACCAACCCGTCTCTCTGAATACGGCATGTTGAAACCTGATGTGTTTTCCTTTCCCCTGTGCCCCCTAACCCGGTCAGTGTGCATGCCACCCCGGGTCCTATTCCATGCAGGTAGGCCTGCTCACGCCCCAGCCCTGCTAACCTGCATGGTCCCATCAACTGGGTTGTAGTCACAATTCACAACCAAGACTCATATACTAATTTAATGGGGAATAGACATCAATGCTATGCTTTCAGTTTGTTTCATTTTAGTGGAGGTTTTTATCTGAAGCCCAAAGCACTGGGAATGGAACTCGTATTTGAGTGCTTTACTCTACTGATTAATGATTTCTGGGGAAAATTAATTTGCTTTGAAATGACTGCAACCCATCAAGAGACCCAGAAGCGCAATGCTAAGTCACTGTTAGTGTCTTTGTCTTGATACTGTGCTGTCTCATATTCACACAAAGCTGTAGCATGAAAGCTTTGCTTGTTAGAAGTCCATAACTGCAGCCCTGCTTTAACTGTGAAATTCATTTAACACCTGGTTAACACTTGGCTGGTACTACACACACACATGTGCTGGATGCTTCCTGCTTGAATAAACTGCTTGAATGCAGTTTATTCCACTGATTGCAAGCTAAAGTTTCTTAAGGGGCAAAGGAAAAGACAGAAAATGGTGATATCTGGGGATGTATTATCTAATTTATCCCCAAAAATTGGCCAATTAACCATCTTTGGGAGGTATGCCTTTATGAACGAATTTTGCTTTCTCACAATGGCACAAGGTTTCGAAATGTGGCTATCCATAGCTTATATGGGTGTATATATGGGTTTATATACTTTATTTATGTTTGGCTTGTTCATTGCTAGTTTTGTGTCTTTGTTTATTTTTTATATTATTTTACCACCCCATTGCCTGGATTAGCATACTGATACAATTCAAAATAATCTATAGTAGAAAGAAATTAGTAGCCTCAATTTGAAGGAAAAAATAAAATGTCTAATGCATGCTGAACAAGCTAAATGCTGTCCTTGTCTGGTTGGTACATAGCACTGAACCGGTAACCATTCCCCCAGAGAGTCCACTGGACAACGCCCTGCCAGGTAAACTAAAACTGTTATGTGTTTTTTCTGCACTTTACACAGTACATTTATAGTGCTTGAAAAAGTTCTTAATTTTCTGTACTGCATATTGTGTATGCATTTCAAATGAAAGTACAAATGTCCTTATTCAGGATATACTGTATAAATACTATACCATTAAAGGGGCCATATAATGCATTTATTCTGTATTTTATATTGTTCTCTGATGTCTTTATGGTATGTGACTTTGGTCAGGGCGAAAAATGGCGAGATACGGTTTTACATCCCCATTTACAACCATATGAATTGGCCATAGAATGAAACGGGTTGTTTTCCCTTTTTTGCTGGTGGGCTCATGAATAATTTGATGAGCTCAGCTCTGATTAGCTGGTTTACAGTGAGGCTCCTTAATTGCTCACACACCAAAGCAACATGTCCGAATAGATAGCTACAACTGTTCGAGGTGAACCATGGAGCGTTTATGCATTCAACCGTTTGGCAGCATACATCACGTATAAGCGGGAGCTGATATGATGTACTAATACAAACGTGCAAAGAAGTCATGATTTAGATCGTTTCCCCTTTAGTAGTGGAGAAGCTGACGTTGGAAAGCATGGCAAGTCTAGGGGTGTAACGGTTCTGAAACAGAGACCTAAACCACGATACAAACGTCCATGGTCTTGTCGCGACACACATACCCAACCCAACCCAACATTACTAATGTAACAAAACTCCTTTTTCATTTCACAATTAAACTCTAGAACCACAGAGACTTTATATATAGTTGTTGGGGGCGTAAATATTTATGCATCGCTGCTGTTATGTAACAGTTCTGGAATTTGGAATTGGGCCGTTTTACTGCCCTCTTTTGCATATGCATGCTTTACATTTGAAGTGTTTGAGGTTCACAGTATGTCAGTTCCATGTACCGAACTCTCCTTATTCAACTATGCCAAGGTAAATGCAGTTCCATTCTACGGCCCCTTTAAATGTATACGTTTCTTGAAGCACTATTATTTGAAGCACTATTCATCCATTATTAGATTCATATTCATTCATTTAAAATGTTTAGAAACTACATCCTATAATGACAAGCATTATCTTAATTTCCTTTCTTGTCATTTTTAAAGAGGTTGATGTCAACACAATTGACGAAAGCACAAGCATGCCAACCAACATTTTACCGGACCTAGCGGTCACCATGGGTGGCCCTCTCCTCACCACAACTGCAGGGTCTATGCAAAACCTCCCCTGGGGGGCCCCTACAGAGAATCCTGTGGATTTGACTTCTCGCCCTGCTTCCTTGCCAGAGACCACTGGAGCTATCCAAGCCACAGCAGGTGGTATTGCTACAGATAGCCTAGCTGGGGCCATTCCAGACCCTGAGGATGAGGTTCTCTTGGAAGGCACTCCTAGTACAGTGCCTGTTGAAGACAATACCAATTCAGTCCCAGAGGATATTGAGGAGGTTACCGTGCCAACAGACGACTCTATTACCCACAGCCCCTCTGGTGGGATTGTTCAGATGGTGAAGGAGGACAATGCCATCCCGGATTTAGTTGAGGAGAAGGCTGCAGACAATGCGGTTGATGTCAGTAAAGAGGATGTGGATGAGGCATTCCCAGGGTCGCGCATTGAGATAATTCCAGAAGGTCCCGTTCAGACCACCCCAGAATATACAGAAACTCCTACAGAGGCCATAGCTGCTAAGGTGATTACAGATGCTGCGGTCAAAGCGTCTTCAAGTACCTCTCAAGCTATCTCATCAGAGAAACCTAGTCCGGGGGTTTTCTTTGAGGTTGCTTCTGGCTCGTCATTTGACGTGACCGAAGTTACACTGGGGAACTCAGTTGAGGTCATCACTCTTCCAGCAGTAGGACCATTACAAGAGGCCTCTTTGGAAGTCACCCCAGAAGTTACAACTCCTGACACAATCCCACCAGAGGTCACAGAGCACACAGAAGAAACTACACCTTTAAAATACCCTAATATTGTTGATACAACAACTGAGGAAAATAAACTAGTGGTTCCATATGAAGGTCCGTCAAATATCCCCCGTGAGGACAGCAAACTTGGGGAACAAATCAGTTCAGAGGCTACCCCAACTGCTGCCTTAACAACATTTTCAAATCTAGAAGAAAACATTGTGGACATAGCCCCAATACAAGAAGCAATTTCAGAGGTAGAATCCAATATTTTGTTAGCTACAGTGGAGGCTGCTGTAGAAGTTCAGTATACTGAGCCTATTGTCATAATCTTAAAAGATGACGAAGATAAGGACATTGTTCCAATCACTGAGAAGGCACCGTCAGCAAGCACAGATGGAGACAAAGCCGAGGAGGAATTAAACAGCATTGCTGAAATGGGAGTAATTGTTGAAATGGCCGGAGAGATGACAGAGGAGCCAGTACAGGACATAATAGTTGAAGACAACTACAATGATGCATATGTTCTTATTACAGAAGTGACAGCTGCAGCTGATTTAGAACATTCTGAGGACATTAAAGTTAATACAGTAGAAGAAGCACCACCACTTGAGCCAGAAGGTAGAGGTTTACCAGTGAAGGACGTAGCTGTGGTGACACAAGAACTACTAGTCACAACAATAGCATGGAAACAGGAACAACCAACGTATACTGTAGAGATAGTAGCTGAAATGCCAATAGAGACCATTGGAGTGGGTGGTAAAGTGCAAGAACCCATGGAGATTGTAGAAGGGAGACTGTCTGAAAGAATAGAGAAAGAAATCAACAAGGCTCCTGTAGAGCGCAATAGAGCTGTAACTGTAGAAGAAGCGGAATCTCAAGTTACAATTGTAGAAACAACAGAAAGTGCAATTGTTAAAGAAACCAAATCTACAGAAGAAGAACCTAAATCTGCTATTGAAGAAGAACCAGAATTTGTAGTCGTAGAGGAAACAGAATCCAAATCTGAAGAATCTGTAGTTGTAGAGGAAACAACACAAACGGCAGTTGTACAAAAAACAATTGAAACTGCAGTTGTAGAAGAAACAACACAAGCTGGAGATGTAGAAGAAACAACACAAGCTAAAGTTCTAGAAGAAATGACACCATCTACGGTTGTACAAAAAACAAGTGAGGCTGAATTTGTAAAAGAAACAACACAAGCAAGGGTTGTAGAAGGAACAACTAAAGCTGCAGTTGAAGAAACAACACAAACTGCAGCTTCAGAACAATCTACAATTGTAGGAGAAGCAATACCATCTATAACTGAAAAAGAAACAACACAATCATGGGTTGTAGAAGAAACGACCAAATCTGCAATTGAAGAAACAACACAATCTACAGTTCTAGAAATAACAACACAATCTGCAGTTCTAGAAATAACATCACAAGCTGCAGTTGTAGAAGAAACAACACAAGCTGCAGTTGTAGAAGAAACAACACAAGCTGCAGTTGTAGAAGAAACAACACAATATGCAGTTGTAGAAGAAACAACGCAAGCTACAGTTGTACAAAAAACAAGTGAGCCTGTAGTTGTAAAAGAAACACCACAATCAAGGGTTGTAGAAGGAACAACTAAAGATGAAGTTGAAGAAACACCACAATCTACGGTTGTAGAAACAACCAAAGAAGCTGCAGTTGTAAAAGAAATGACAGAAGCTGCAGTTGTAGAAGAAACAACACCATCTGTGACTGTAAAAGAAACAGCACAATCAAGGGTTGTAGAAGAAACGACCAAATTTGCAATTGAAGAAACAACACAATCTGCAGTTCTAGAAATAACAACACAAGCTGCAGTTCTAGAAATAACAACACAAGCTGCAGTAGTAGAAGAAACAACACAAGCTGCAGTTGTAGAAGAAACAACACAAGCTGCAGTTGTAAAAGAAACAACACAAGCTGCAGTTGTGGAAGAAACAACACAAGCTGCAGTTGTAGAAGAAACAACGCAAGCTACAGTTGTACAAAAAACAAGTGTGCCTGTAGTTGTAAAAGAAACACCACAATCAAGGGTTGTAGAAGGAACAACTAAAGATGCAGTTGAAGAAACGACACAATCTGCAGTTCTAGAAAAAACAACACAAGCTGCCTTTGTAGAAAAAACAACACAAGCTGCAGTTGTAGAAGAAACAACACCAGCTGCAGTTGTAGAAGAAACAACGCAAGCTACAGTTGTACAAAAAAACAGTGAGCCTGTAGTTGTAAAAGAAACACCACAATCTACGGTTGTAGAAACAACAAAGGAAGCTGCAGTTGTAAAAGAAACGACAGAAGCTGCAGTTGTAGAAGAAACACCATATATAACTGTAAAAGAAACAACACAATCAAGGGTTGTAGAAGAAACGACTACATTTGCAATTGAAGAAACAACACAAGCTGCAGTTGTAGAAGAAACAAGTGAGCCTGTAGTTGTAAAAGAAACACCACAATCAAGGGTTGTAGAAGGAACAACTAAAGATGCAGTTGAAGAAACACCACAATCTACGGTTGTAGAAACAACTAAAGAAGCTGCAATTGTAAAAGAAACAACAGAAGCTACAGTTGTAGAAGAAACACCATATATAACTGTAAAAGAAACGACACAATCAAGGGTTGTCGAAGAAACGACTACATTTGCAATTGAAGAAACAACACAATCTGCAGTTCTAGAAATAATAACACAAGCTGCCATTGTAGAAGAAACCACACAAGCTGCCGTTGTAGAAGAAACAACACAAGCTGCAGTTGTAGAAGAAACAAGTGAGCCTGTAGTTGTAGAAGAAACAAGTGTGCCTGTAGTTGTAAAAGAAACACCACAATCAAGGGTTGTAGAAGGAACAACTAAAGATGCAGTTAAAGAAACACCACAATCTACGGTTGTAGAAACAACTGAAGAAGCTGCAATTGTAAAAGAAATGACAGAAGCTGCAGTTGTAGAAAAAACAACACCATCTATAGTTGTAAAAGAAACAACACAATCAAGGGTTGTTGTAGAAACAGCCAAATCTGCAATTGAAGAAACAACACAATCTGCAGTTCTAGAAATAACAATTGAAGCTGCAGTTCTAGAAGAAACAACACAAGCTGTAGTTCTAGAAGAAACAACGCGAGCTACAGTTGTACAAAAAACCACAGAAGCTGCAGTTCTAGAAGAAACACAATCTACGGTTGTAGAAATAACAGAAGCTGCAGTTGTAAAAGAAACAAAAGAAGCTGAAGTTGTAAAAGAAACAACAGAAGCTGCAGTTGTAGAAGAAACAACACAATCTATAGTTGTGAAAGAAACGACACAATCAAGGGTTGTTGAAGAAACAACCAAATCTGCAATTGAAGAAACAACACAAACTGAAGTTCTAGAAATAACAACACTATCTGCCGTTGTAGAAGCAACAACGCAAGCTACAGTTCTACAAAAAATCACAGAAGCTGCAGTTATAGAAGAAACAACACAAACTACAGTTGTACAAAAAACAAGTGAGGCTGTAGTTGTAAAAGAAACAACACAATCAAGGGTTGTAAAAGAAACCACTAAAGATGCAGTTGAAGAAACAACTCAATCTACGGTTGTAGAAACAACAAAAGAGGTTGCAATTGTAGAAGAAACGACACCATCTATAGTTGTAAAAGAAACAACACAATCAAGGGTTGTTGAAGTTACAACCAAATCTGCAATTGAAGAAATAACACAATTTGCAGTTGTAGAAATAACAACACAAGCTGCCATTGTAGAAGAAACAAAACAAGCTGCAGTTGTAGAAGAAACGACACAAACTACAGTTGTACAAAAAACAAGTGAGGCTGTAGTTGTAAAAGAAACACCACAATCAAGGGTTGTAAAAGAAACCACTAAAGATGCAGTTGAAGAAACAACACAATCAAGGGTTGTTGTAGAAACAACACAATCTGCAGTTGTAGAAGAAACAACACAAGCTGCAGTTGTAGAAGAAACAACACAAGCTGCAGTTGTACAAAAAACAAGTGAGCCTATAGTTGTAAAAGAAACACCACAATCAAGGGTTGTAGAAGGAACAACTAAAGATGTAGTTGAAGAAACACCATCTGCTGTTCTAGAAATAACAGTTGAAGCTGCAGTTGTAGAAGAAACAACACAAGTTGCAGTTGTAGAAGAAACAACACGAGCTGCAGTTGTAGAAGAAACAACACGAGCTGCAGTTGTAGAAGAAACAACACAAGCTGCAGTTGTAGAAGAAACAACGCGAGCTGTAGTTGTAGAAGAAACAACGCGAGCTGTAGTTATAGATAAATCAACTAAAGCGGCAGTTGTAGAAAGAACAACACAATTTACAATTGTAGAAGAAACAAGAAAAGCTGCGGGTGTAAAAGACACAACCCAATCTATTGCTGTAAAAGAAACAACAGGATCTACAGAAACAACAGAGTTCATCGTCCCAGAGACTTTTGATGCAATCCTCGAAATCTCTGAGGAGATAACTCCGGTAAATGTGGTCATGCCAGAAGATGTAGGAGAACTACCACTGCGCACTAATGTGGAAGAAACAGGTGAAGCAAAGCCCTCAGGAGAGGCCGAATTAGAAATCCCACAAGACCCCTCAGAGGTCACAACTGAGGCGGTTCATATAGAGCCCGGAGTAGCTCCTCAATCTGAATCCCTTCCAGAAGGTAACGAAGATGTTATACCTGAGTCCACAAGTGAAATGGCTTCTGAAACTCTTCCCAAGACCAACTTAGAAGTTAAGGTTGAGGTCCAGTCTCCATCCAAGGATGAAAATCTTACACTAGAGCCCACACAAAAGCATATCCCTCAGTCGGTTGTCAATGTTTCTCAAGGAGAAGCAAAAGGGAATATTTCAGAGACTCCAACTGAAATCCCTCCAGATTTCTATGATGGAATCCCCACCAGGTCTGTTATTGAAATTGAGAAGGAGAGTACACAAGGACTCGTTACTAACAAGGTCGCCCCTCGGGACCATTGGGAGGTCACAACTAAGTACGTACTAGAGTACAATAATGGGAACTTTCCAGAACTACCAAAAAGGCCTACACAGGATCTATTTGAAACAAATGATGGCATCCTTGAAAACAATGGCTTTGGTTTAGAAGAGGAGGTGGACAATACAGTAAGAAAATTAATAGTGTTAACAGAAGTACTGGTAACATTCAAAATATTAAGAATGTTACTTAGCCCTGGGAATGTTCATAATAGTAAAAATGGTAGTGGTATCAGTAGCATTTATTATACATTTTGAGCCTAACAGGATTGATTTAAAATTGCAACCTACATTTAGATACCACAAGTACTATTTTTCTTTAATGTGTTAAAAGCCTATTAATATGTGTATCTATTACTTATCTCCTGTGTTTAGATCGGTAATGAGATAGACGCCACCTTGCTGAAACCCCTGAGGCCCCTGAGGGACCAGGTGGTTGAATTAAGCATTAGGTTAAGGGGGGAAAGCTACAACGATGACCTGAGAGACCCAAGCAGCATTTACTACCAGTACCTGGCCAGACAGTTCACACGCAGGGTGAGGATGTACCGTTGCCTGTCTTGATTCCCGTTTCACCATATGAAACACACTGCAGACCACAGAAAATATCTTTTCTCCTTCCATTTCCTCTACTCGCACAATATTCCACTCTTCACAATATGGTGATTGTGATGTACGGTGTGTTGATCCGTTACGTAATGCACCTTCTTGTGGTTTGTAAAGTACAAACCCAGAAGTTTGGCTGAGGTTGAAGGAGCTCCTCCTCCAACATTTAGAATCTTCATGCTTAAATCGTTTTCTTCTGTGTCACCAACTATATGTACAGATGCAGAAAGAGATACTGGAGAGAGATACTTGGATGGGAAATTCAAGGGGTATACTGTATAGTCTATGAGCAGGAAGAAATGATTCGGTGTGACAGCAGTGGAAGAACCTTCTCTGCCGGGAAAAGAGAATGTGTTGGTGTGTTCCCGGCAGTACGGGAGGTCACCGTGGTTGAGTTTCAGATTCATTATAGTATTTGTGTCAGGGTTATGGTCTTTAATGAGGGTTTAGGTTGACAGTACTTTTCCCGGAAACTTTGGAATGACGTTCTCTAAAGATTCGCTTTCATAATCATTATGGGATTTAAAAAAAATCTCTTAACTATAAAGATGATCTAAATCAATATTAATCTACATTTATTCTACATTCATCTACATTTCTTGATTTACTGACCAGGGTTTGACTTTCTGACTTGTGTTTCATATAAAATGTGCAGTATATTAGCAACAAATTGCTTTATCATGACTGAACATTTATTAATCACTCATCACTCATATTAATTAGATTTTTCTTCCACATTCTAGATTGAAGAAGCCTTTGATCGGTTACCAGAGTTCAAGAACGTCTATGTTGTTGAATTCAGGTAGATATGACTGGGTATATTTACCTGTTATGTTTAGGTTGTGGAACAATGTGGTGTGACACAAATTTGGGTGAAAACTTCTCTATATAGAAGCCCAGTGGTAAAATGTACTGCACCACTCCTGGCTTACTGTTAAGAGCCACAGGCTACACTGTCATAAATCTGTTATACCTGTGTCATTACATAAACACAAGACCTTACAGTGATGAGTTTGAGTATCTGGATAAGTAATTTGGGTTATCAAGTTGGTGGTTTGGGAAATAAATTATCCAGTTTAGACGATTTACTAGCACCACCAAATGCCCTAACTTCCTGTTAAGGCATTCCTTCTGGGGGGCATTGTGGGGCTAGTTAAACCAATCAAGTGACAGGTTTCCAATTAACAAGCCCACTGGTATCCTTTTCCTACCCCAATTTAAAATACATGCAAGGTTTCATAGCTGCTCAGAACATTCATACATTACATTTTATATGTTGATACATATTTTGACAGAGACGAGTTAATATTCAGTCCTCTTCTTGTGTTTGCTTCTCCTCTGCCAACAGACCACAGAAGGACCTGGAGAGGTAAGCGTGTCTCTCCGACAGTTATTAAGCTCACGTGTCCGACAAAGCCCACAAACAATTCTAGTTAAAAGCCCGACAACCAAGGCTCTATTGACGTGCGCATCCCAGCTATTCATGGTCGCTCAGGGAGTTCTATAATATGACAGTCCGATGACTTTCTCTAAAGGAGATCGCTCCCTGGCCAGCCATATGACCGCAGTGCATAATTCACTGCCGGCCACTTATATTTTGATGGCATTTTCAGGTGTCCTTGTTTCGGAAGTTGGGGCATGCTCCTGTGTTTTGGTACTGTTCTCTTGCATATATGCCAGAGAAGAAATTAATTACATTTTAATTCCATTGTTTAACAAGGCCTTTAACTCTTAACTTACTGTAATTCATTTTCAAGGCGTCTATTTCTTCCTAATATAATAATGATGACCCTATACTATTATGCTAGGATCGGCTCTTAACTATTCATTTGAAAGAACTTAATGTTGACTGGTGTAATGACCTATTTAGCTATTGACAAATGTACTTGCAGTTGCACGTGTGCATCTGCAAGTACAGAGATTGCACGTGTGCATCGTAAAACACACACTTCAATGAACAGATTGTGGTGTCATCGTGTACATGAGAGAATGCCTTAATAACATAACATTAATGATGATTATACAACAGTTAGTTCTGACCAAGTAATTTGATTGGACAAGAGGCACTCCTCTTGTCCAATCAAATTACTCTGGGACTTTTAATGTATTACTCCTCTTTACAGGTACTCTAATAACCGTTAATTAGCGATCGTTAGTATCTTATCAGATGTAACAAACTTCACACTGGAAAGATGAACATACAGTATTTCCACAAATAACATTTGAGTTAAATTATGAATGGTCACCAGGGGTGGAAAGAAGCCTGGATCGTTATATCAACAAGGCTCCAGATAGCCGTTCATGGAATTTAAATGGGAGCAACGTACTGTCTGATCAAGCTGTTAACTCACCACACCCTGCTTGCTTGATTTGATCTCCCTGACTCTCTTATCTCCTGCACCTGCACGGCTGTGATTGTCTGCTGATATTCGATATAACGCACTCCCTCTCGTGTCATATTGGTGGGCAGGATAGTCTAGTGGTCTAGGTGTAGGGTTCGAGCCCCAGAGTTGGCCTACCTGTAAGCATCCTTGAGCAAGAGGCCTAACCCCTAACTGCTCCAATAGCAGCATGTAATTGTCACTTTGGATAAAAGCGTCTGCTAAATGACCTAATTGTAATTGATATTGCTTAAATAATGTTTATTTAATGATCAGTTATGTAAGGATTTATTATTACATTTATTAAGTAGGCCGACTTTTAAAAAAAATTAGTTTATAAATATAGAAAAAAAGTTTTATGCTTGGCATGGTAATACCATACTACTGTATGTTTTCTTGGCCTGACATTGGCTTCTTTTACTATTAAATACTTGCACAGTACGTGTACTGACTGAGGAACTTCTGTATGTACCAACACTCAATAAAGTATAATGTTTGAAGTGGTGTATATTGTATATAGCCACCCTAACATACTGTTACTTTTTTAGTTTTTCGCCTCCTACAGGTCATTTTGAGTGTACTCTTAAAGTGAAGACCGCACCAAGTTACTTCCTAAATTAAATACCCCTGAATCCCCTGTGGGTTGTGCTCTAATTTCCCGTTAATGTCCTTACAATTGCCAATTACCCGTTAAGTGGGATAAGCCGATCGCTGGCCACCTGCAGCCCCAATGGGATTACCGTTAAAGGGTGGGTGACGAACCCCATTTGCTTCCACTGGCGCTGTCAAGCCAGTGGAAGCAAGTTTCCACCCTCCTGCTTTTTTTTTGACGCACTCCTACTGCTACATCATAGGGGAAACTCACTTTGTGAGCTCGAGGAGACTCTTAAATGTAGCGCAACCCTCCGCAGTTCGCCCTGCCGACCCTTTAAAGGCGTCCTGGCATGCAGCATTAAACACATAAGCCAGGGGAGACAAATTGAAGACGTACACTGCAAAAGGTTTCTATTGAAGTCAGTTAATCTAGTGCTAAAATATTGTATTTTTCTTTCCAGAAATGGAAAGAAATTATTTCTGCAACATCCCCCAAAAAACAAACGGAATGCATGAATGGGTGAATGTGAGGCAATACTGTACAGCACTTTGAGTAACCCTATTTATCAATTTGGGGTGGAGCTTTGGTGCAAAAATAAACCGGGCAACAAACAGCATATACTCAGAAGAACCAATCAAAAAGACGGTGGCAGTTATCCTGCCCTAACAGGTGCAGAAAACTGTAGATAGGACAGTTAGTTGGATGTCAATCAAGCAGGGTTTCAACACACCCACACAGTGCTGGGTGGAGAGGGGTAGGAAGTCATGCCGTACACAATAAATCCAATAATATCTATGTTTCTTTCTCTCTATCTCTCTCAGGGGTTTGGTAGTGTTGGTCCACTATGCCATCACCCTAGAGGTGGACAGCACCGGTATCAGCAACAAGACTATGGACTTCATCACGCTGCAGAACAACATGGTGGAAAGGAACTACCCCGCCGTTGCCGAGCGGCCCACCGTGGTCTACACCATCACCGACCTCCGCAACTACATCACAGAAGCCCTGCACAAAGACAGCTTCTTGACCAACCCCAGCCTAGACGCAGAGCCCGGTTCCTCGCAGCAAGAGAACGGTATACATTACAGATCTGTGGAAATCCTCGACTAGGAATATCTTCATCTATTGCAGAGGGTTTCAAAGTGGGGGCCGGGTTATGTTATTTGTGCAGCAAAAAGAAAGTAAGTAATATTTTGCAAAGCTCGGACGCACTTATTGGGGCTTGTGGGTCAAAAAGCTTGAGAAATGCTGCCCTAGTACAATTACTAAAAATCAATCGGATGGGTCTTTGATCTTATCTTCCCTTCTCTTTAGCGGAGAACTTATTGGCCTTAATGAAACCCACCAGCCGACCCGCTGACCGCTCTGGCAACATGGTGAGTCTAACAGACTTTATCCGTCATCTCATTTTTGTGTTGAAATGTTTTTAAATTGCAGCAAATTAGAGCATTAAGCATTCATCTTGAAAAATGAGGGTGGATTGCTTTTAATAAATACATCTGCGGAAGGAGATTTCACAATGCCAGCAGGACACTTGTTCAGGCCGTGCATGTCTCAGTAACAGGGCTAGAGCCTATATACCAGCTAGGAAAAGAAGGTTCCCCTCAAGAAAATATTTAATCTTATCTGAGTAAACAAAAAAGCATTGTGTGTGGGTCTGATGAATTCGGAGTTTATGAGTGCTTTGTACAAGTTTCCTTTTTACAAAGCCATTCTCAATATGATGCACAGTAAATATGCTAGCTGTCAAATAGTTGCTTTTGATTATAAAATGTAGGGTGAAGGAAAGGAGGACTTATTTTTATGTTTGCCTGTTTACCTCTCAAAGTACAAAGACACACAGTCCCACTGCTCTGGAAGGCTGTTAAAGTAACAAGCTTGATGTGATGCTTTACTGATATGTAGAAATACTGGCAGAGCACTGCCACCTCCCCAAAACACTCGTAAACCGTACATTCAGGTTTTGGGTGAAATCCTGCTTTTCTGAGTCATCTTCCAGAGCATGTGCCCCCCACACATGTATGCTACAGCTAGTTTAAGTAGAGCACATCTGATTCTCATTCATTGTAAAGTGGGTCTGCTTCGACGTCGGGGTGAAAAAAAACGTTTTGATACCCGTGAGGCAGAACAGAAAGCTTTGTTTTTCTGATGGTGTTGAGAGACAACACAGCACTGTTTATTTGGACAGTCTGGTCCACTGATGGCAGCCTGTTTTCCCGGTCAGCCAACTGTTTTTTGGGCAATTGTTTCTTCTTACATTTAATATTCACGTTCTTAAGTTGATAATCTTATCCAGAATAGAATTGCATGGGCCAGAAGAATATCCATTTGCTACATCACAAACTATAATAAGGTCAGAGGTTAGAGCCACAGCGACCAGAAAACAGATGGAATCGCTATTCCTAAGTGAACATTTTATTTGATTATTTTCTTTTCAAAAGATGGACATATGCCATAGATCAACACTAAGCCTGCATATGCTTAATATTAAAGGAAAATAATTCCAGAGATACAATTGTCAAACTCTATTGGCACTGTTTTAGCGCAGGTTCACAGGCATTTGACTGGGCCTGAACATTTGAACCTGCATAAAAGAAACAATAAACGTAACAAGAAACACTCACATGTAGCTAGTATTTATATGTTCTAGCAATATAAAAACTAGGTCAACAACGATGGTATTTGATCTGTTCACTCAGATGTAGGCAAAATATGAAGCCCTGAAAACCATACACCACAATTGTCTGAATAAAATCATTCCTCTACCAGGACAATGTACTCGCGGCTGAGAAGCCTCCAGATGCCCCCAGACACGAAGGAGACGGAACAGATGTCTTCCTCAAAAAGCAGGACTTGTTTGACTCCTTGGACCCATGGAAAGGGCCGCAGACTGACACGGCAAGCGAAAATGATGTCTTCACGTTAGACGAGAGCGCCGCCCCTCCTGCCGTGACTGAATCTTCAGATTATGCTTTGGACCTCCAACTGAGCGGTTCCACACAAGGCAGTGAGTAAACTTACTGTTAGAATTTTAAATATAGTTCAAATATATATTCAATGCAATTTTTCTTATCACCTAATGTTGCAGAACTATCTAAAATAACCTTCTCCATCTACTTTCCTGGTTTATAGATAATGGAAACGTGGAGGACGAGGGATTCCCCTTCAGCAACACTCCAGGTCCAGTGGCCGACACCCCCAGGGGGGATCATGTGTTTGAACCCACAGGCTCCTCCACCCCCTCTCTTCCCAAACCACATCCCTTTGATGAGGGTCAGGATGAGGGCTCTGGCTTCTCTGGAGATGACAAAGGAACCGATCCGTGGTCCTCGCAGCCTTCGATGACCGCTGAAAGGACAGAGTTTGACAAGGACGGAGTGGAAGTGCTCCCCCCACCAGATCTCGAAGTGACAGAGGAAGAGGAAGAGGGAGATGAGGAAACGGAGGGTCCTGCTGTTACAACTCCATTTCAAGAAGAGGACTTCATTGAGAAGTCAGCGCAGTCCACTGAGGCTCCGTGGATGACTACGACGGTTCCCGCTGTAGATGAACTGCAGTTCGGTGTAGGAGTCGAGGAACCATTATCGGATTGGGTTCTGGTTACGCAGGACATCAGCACAGACCTGCGTAACACACCCACTACACAGTCCCCTATCTTCTTGACCATGAAAACCCTTAGCGTCGAACTCTCCATGCAAACACTGGAGCCCTCTACGATCTACGATTCCCCAACTGAACCATACACCTTGGTCAAACCTATCACCATTTCTGCTGAAGCTACCACGCGCATGGACAAGGCTCCTGTTTTGGCAGGGCCCACAGACACAGCGGAAGGACAAAGAGGGACCATGGCTGATGTCCTTGAGATGGAAAAACCTACTGAAGTGGTATCTAAGGTTCCCATAACCTCCCCTGAGGTTACAGTAGTAGAGGAGGTAGAAGTGATTGTGGAGCCCGAGGCACCCACGGCCCTTGACACAAAGCTTACAGACACGACCCAATCTGGTACGGATTTACCTGCTTTGGTGGAGGTGGAGATGGAGCCGGTCAAAGAGTCTGCCTTTCAAAC
This sequence comes from Percopsis omiscomaycus, assembly GCA_027575585.1. NCBI lineage: Eukaryota > Metazoa > Chordata > Actinopteri > Percopsiformes > Percopsidae > Percopsis > Percopsis omiscomaycus. The sequence continues at coordinate 4,584 of JAODLI010003592.1, read as the reverse complement.
GATCATTGCAGAACTGCCGAAAATTGAAGAGGTGACTGAAAAGGCTGTACCCCCGGTGCCACAGACTGAGGACGATGAGGTTGAGATTTTGGAGGAGCAACCTAAAGGCGTCCTGGAGTCTATGACGACAGCACCCCCAACTGTTGATCTTTCACAGGAGGACATGTTTGAGGATGAAGTAATAGCCATGAGCATGGCCACAGAAGCTCCTGTCGTGACTGTGCCTGTCGGTTCAGACCACAGCATCTCCCTTTCACCTGAGAAGGAGTCTCCTTTCACCCGGGTGTCAGACAACGCGCCCGAGGACGAGGAAAACCTCCTGCACGAGGCTGTTAAGGAGAATGCGGGGAACGTCCCAGCCAGCACGCTTTCCTCCATGTTGCCTCCTCCAACACTCTCACCGGTGATTGTAAGCAAGATGGAAAATGCCCCTACAATTCTGCCTTTGCTCTCCCAGCCTACGCTGCGAACCACTGTAGAATTGTCCGGTGCTTCAGTGGAGAATGAAAACTCTAATGCCACGCTGATGTATGCAAATGAAATTGCCACTGTAATAGCCCTAAAAGAGAAGGACCCAGATGCTGGTAACCTTCTAATATCGGGTTCTCCAAATCAGGGCAACCATGAGGTGCAGAACCACACGGTGACCTCTGAAATCCAGCCCTTTGAACATGGTTTCTCTGACAATCCAGACATCAATGTCAGTTTTGACGTGTTCCAGTACGACAGCACGATAGTGGAAGGCGACAGTAGCGGCTTCTCCAGCGTGGCCCAGGGGTTGGAGCGGGAGCCAGTTGCCATGCCAGTGAGACCTGGCAGAGCCCTGACGGTGTTCTTCAGACTCAGGGTGACCAATATGGTCTTCTCCATGGACCTCTTCAACAGGAGCTCTGCAGAGTATAAGTCCCTGGAGCATCAGTTTCTACAACTGGTCAGTACACTGAGAATTAGAAAAAGATTTAAGTGGTACAGTACAACACGTTCTTTTTGATGACATTGATACATACTAACAACTTAAATGTCTGTTCGTATTGATGAAGGGCTCAGATGGTAGTAGGTGGCTGAATATAAACGTTAACCAGTAGCTTCAAAGATCTAACAAAAAAAAATCAAGATATAAGCTAGAAGGCAGGTTACAACACACACTATACCGTACATTCAATATTAATGTAGCAACTGTTTGAACAAAAATACCAAGGAGATATTCTATTATAAAGTTTCTAAATACACAACAGAATGTATTCGCACTTAACTCATATGTGACTAACCTCCCCCCCCCCCCCCAAACCATGCAGCTGGTTCCGTACCTGCAGTCCAACCTCACTAACTTCCAGAATCTGGAGATCCTGAACTTTAGAAATGGCAGCATTGTGGTCAACAGCAGGATGAGGTTTGGTCAACCTGTACCGCGAGGCGTTACCACGGTGGTCTACCTCATCCTGGAGGACTTTGCCAACACGGCCTACCAAACCATGAACATGGCCATCGACAAGTACTCCCTAGACGTCGAGTCAGGTACGGAGTTTTGTTTTTGATTTAGTGAGCTGCTCTGCATAATAATACTTTATTCTTGCTATTCACCTCAAAAGAGTGAAACTTTTCTTTTCTCTAAACTTTTAACTCCTAATGTTGGCAGTGTTAGTGTCATGCTCGACCCATTAAGCTACAAAGGACAAAACTATCTCTAACCCTGGCAGCGTTAGTGCCTACTTAACCCAGTGAGGTGCCTACTCTCCAAACCTAGAAACCTGAAGTGTATTTTTGAAAAGATTACTTACAGGACCTCATACCTTACAGGACTTCAGGCTCATACCTAATTTGTGTACACAGCTTTAAAATGTTCTATTTTTAAAACCAAAGACAAAGTAATTGTTACAGTTAAGAAAATGTTAACACATTTTGTTTATATATTTTAGTGCTGCTTAAACATTTTCTCATTTTGTTCCTGCCACAACATTTTGAAGCCAGACTAGTTTGTGTTTGAGAAAACACTCTTTTTTAGATGTAATTAAAGGTGATAATTCCTCTTCCTTTGGGAAATACATCTTTTGATTTTGGAAAAATCTAATTTGAAGAATTAATTACTATAATTAAATTATGTTGTAGCACACTCAACAGCTGCCAAAATATATTCCTTTGAAGCCCATACAGGGAGTGGGAAAACATTGATGGAAACAAATTCACACACATAGCAAGAGTGTATGCCTCTCTTGTGACCTCCAAACAGCCAAGGACACCTCATACTAAATTCTTACATTAGCATATTTCCCTGGGTTTGCTAATTGGGTCGATTTGCTGTGCTACCCATACAACCATGAATCACAATGGTATCATGACATACTCTAGCTTCTGAGAAATATGATATGTTTACAATGCGTCTATTGCTTTAATTCTGTCGTGCTGAGAGTGCTATGATCTAATACCTGAGCTAATCTGTCTGGGTTAAACGTGCGTAGCAGCCTGGAACACTGAGTCACGGGGGTGAATCCAGATCACCTCATGGCTGATGTTTATGTGCTGATGTCCATCTCTGCTCAGCTGTGTTGGGATGATCTGTCTGAGCCTATTAAACGTGTTTTAGTTGCGTTCCTTTAACACCCTGTATTTATCACCTTTTGAAAAGAATGATTCTGTTTAGCAAAAATGCAAGCTCTGCTTAAAAAGGAAGATAGCCTAAATGTCCATTAATCTGTCTTGGTCATATTGGTCAACACAAATCGAGGAGTGTACCTTTGGCATTTAATAATCTGTTCGTGTACTAATACCGGTGGTAGATCAGAAGCGGTGTCTGATGAAAAACATGTACGTTAAAATACAGAGTACACTCAATATACAGGTAGATATACCAATCATGATCCAGTACTGCTGTATTCAACGTGTACCTGTAAACATTTAATCTGTCTGATCCGTCTGACTGACACGATGATACTAATCTATAATCCTGCATCATTATAGACAGACAGGCCACAAAAACTGTCTGTTAGCATCATCTCTGATGAGATGATGCTAATCAGATTACCCAATTCATCTTTACGACTGTGCCCATAGAGTTTTTTGCAATGGAAAAAATACTCGTCTAATGGAGTATGTTTTGTGTATAGGTGTTTTAGAGTGTTTGGTGTAGTAAAATCCGATATGATTTCGTTGATTTCAGGAAGTATTTTTAAACCTTCCATGAAATCCCAGAGAGTAACTAATTTGAGCTTTTTCCCGATTTTTTTTTAATCACTATTGTGATTGGATGCAAAATCCAAGCCCCACGATTTGACAAATTGCCACCATGCAAAGTCCGTGTCAGCATGTCTGCTAGGGGATAATCAAGGTTGCTGCTGAGAGAGGTGTTGATGAGGCCAGCAGGGGGCACTCACCCTGTGGTCTGTGTGGATCCCAATGCCCCAGTGCAGTGACAGGGACTCTGTACTGTGAATAGGTGCTATCTTTCAGATTAGAGATATAAAACCGAGGTCCTGACTCTCTGTGGTCATTAAAAATCCCAGGACATTTCTCGAAAAGCCCAACAATGGCCTCCTAAAATTGTCCCTAAAAATACAAATTACCTCTCCCTCTGCTCACCTCCCCACTGAATAGCTAATGTGGTGCACTCATCCAGGCGGATGCTACACGTTGATGGTGATGGAGCGCTATGACATGTAAAGCACTTAAGATGTCTTGAGAAGCCCTATAAAAGTGTAATGATGTTACTTAACTCCTCTGGCCGTTCCATCTGGCCAATAAACCTTCAACCCCCCCCCCCCCACCCTGCCGGACTTCATTACAGTGATTGTGACTCTGCAGGCGACAGGGCGGACCCCTGCAAGTTCCAGGCGTGCAACGAGTTCTCCAAGTGCACGGTGAACCGGTGGTCGGGCGAGGCGGAGTGCGTGTGCGACCCGGGCTTCTTCAGCGTGGACAGCCTGCCCTGCCGGAGCATCTGCGAGCTGAAGGACGACTTCTGCCTCAACGACGGCAAGTGCGACATCGTCCCTGGCAAGGGCGCCATCTGCAGGTTGGTAGGAGGTCTCCAACGATGTGCCATTAAAGGGGGCCAATGGGCATATGCATGTTTTCAATACCATCTAAACACCAGACCAGGTGATGTCAACTGTTTAGTGTAGCCCTCATCAGCCGGTGAAGTGTTGGAATGGAAACACTGCATACACTTGGCATGCGGTGTGTTTGTGTTTTGTGTGTGTGTTTATGCCTACATGCTTGGCTCGGCAATACGGCAAGTTGCCACGAAGCATCCTAGCCAGCTCCATCATACTTGATCCTTGTCTCACTAACCCAGGCAATTTGATACATGATAATGGCATTAGCATATTAGCATGCATTTCCAAGTACTTTTTGAGTGATAAATCATGGTTTACCTCAGTAGTTTTCAAACTTAAAATAGCTATAAAGAAATGTATCATAAAAACATAAATGTATAAACAACCATGAACACCACTCAAAATTTTTAGAATGTTTCATAAAACGACATTTAGATTAGATAGATTTAGATAAAAATTGTTTTTTTCGGAGTGGGGGGGGGGGGGGGGGGGGGGGGGGGGGGGGGGGGGGGGGGGGGGGGGGGGGGGGGGGGGG